>JANZLX010000002.1:33926889-33940586 GCA_025531955.1 Erythroxylum orinocense
AATTAATTCTAATTTTAGAAACAACTTTTCTAATTAATTAATTTCAATCTAATTGAAACTAATTAATTCTAATTTTAAAAACTAATTTTATAAAATTAATTAAGAATTAATATAATTATTAATCTTAATCAAATTAAAAAATAATTATCTTAATTTTAGAATTAAATAGATAAATTAATTTAATTTAATATTCCAAAAAATTAAACTAAAATTTAAAACATGATTAAACCTATATCCAAACAAGCTTTTTTCTTCAATAACAATCCTAAACATCTGTCATCGCCGTCAGCCTCCACTGCCGTCTTTTTATTCATCTTCTCAACCTTATTCCTTCTTATCTCTTCCTTCAGCTCATTCATTCTCTCTCTATATGCTCTCTTTCTATTGGTTTGAGTGGTTCAATTCTTGATGGGTTCTTTTTCTTTGCTTCGTTTGAATTGTGCAGGTTAGAGATTTTATTCATTCGGCGTTATATGATCCCAATCATGGGTATTTCTCTCAGAGATCGAGGTCAGTTGGAGTCCTGGACAGGAGCATCAAGTTCAATCAACTTGAAGGTAATTCTATAAATTTATGATTTGTCTTTTGTCTTGTGGGTATTATGAGATTTATTTATTTATATATTTATTGAATTGATCTCAAAGCTCAAGAACTTGAGCATCTGGTGATACTCTACCTCGAATATGTGTAAAGTTTACACTAGCTTTTGGGTCATTTATAGTTTACAGGCTTGGTTTTGTTTAAAAGTAATCTGCCTTGATCCTTTTCTTTTCAAAGATTGTCTAGCTCTTTGCTGTCCTTTGGTGTCAAATCTGTTGCTGAGCGTTTTTTTGCTTAGGCAGAAAGGCTTACATGAACCATTTGTACAAATTCTACAAACAGAGTGACATATTGTGGTTTACACCGGTGGAACTTTTTAAGGTGATCTCTTTCTTACGCATGGTGCCTGTGAAATAAAGAAAAAGAAAAGATGACCATGATTAAAGGCTCACCTTGATTTATTTAAAGTAGTCAAACTGCATTTTTCCATACACATTTAGAGGGCGGTATAGATTATAAAACCATAAAATTAGGATCTTTTTGATATTTCTTGTTTTCCCAATATACTGTTATTTTTGCTTGGTGGTTGATTAATGGTTAAATTTCCTTATGGGAGCAATAATTCCCTTTGGACTATGCTGGCTACATAGTTATCTAGATTTATTGTTAATATTTTCGTCTGAAATCTATCTCCTGCATTTAGGAGTTGGCTTATAAATGTTTGTGTACATTCACTACTCCCATCTATAAAATTTTGTTAACTTTGTAGACAAGTTTGCAACTTCAGTTCACTGAAAAGTAGAAAGTGAAATTGTGAGCGTGTCTTTTGGTTTTTAAATTGCTTTGTTGATATATCTTTTGCATTTATTATTGCATCTATATAAGCCTGTTAATGTCTTAGAGAAGTTTGCACTTCCATGGGATAAAAAAAAAAGAGAATGAAATATATTGCTACATTTTAGGTTGCTTGGGTGACAAAATCAGGCAAGTCTGATTTGGAAATTCCTATTGCGATTCGTCCAACTAGTGAGACAGTCATGTACCCCTACTACTCTAAGTGGATAAGGGGACACCGAGACTTGCCTTTGAAACTGAACCAGTGGTGCAATGTTGTCCGTTGGGAGTTCAGCAATCCTACTCCATTTATCAGGTATGATATTTTGATTCAAGTCAATACTGAACTTCTAGGTTATATTTTGTCCATATGTTTTTTTTTAAGTTTTAAGTTATCTAAAGTGTCATGTTACACTAAAATATAGCTCTCAGGTACCTTTTTGTCAGAGCTGTGTTAAGCTTCTGGTTTATGCTTGTATTGATACTTCCTGTAGATTTTGCTAAAGAACACATTATTTTCATTTTCTTTGGGAGATATGAGAACCATCCATTGTTACCAACATGCACATTGAGTTTTTGGATGAGTTATTTGTTTATTGTTTACCGGATATATAGTGAACATCTTGGTCTGTATCTCCTAACCCCTTCCACATTTGTATGCTTAAAACACTTCATGAGTTCCTCTACCTTTTCAGGAGCCGTGAATTCCTTTGGCAGGAAGGTCATACTGCATTTGCAACAAAGGAAGAAGCTGATGAAGAGGTATAAGATTGGGAATTCAACTCAACCTTTTAAGATGGTGACAATTTTCTAAAAAAATATTTTTCTTTCTTGTTTCATTTATCTTACAAAGTTCACAAAAAATGTCAGTTCACTAAGTCTAGAAGACTCCATCGATTGAAAATTTTAGTTCTTTTACTTATCTCACATCACATTGGAGCCTATCCAAGGACCTTTTAAATTTGGAGTTACAGTATATATTCACTCCTTATTTGGTGATGACTTTCACGTAGCACATCTTGGTATATTCTCAGTTTGCAGTTTTTGTTAACAATGTTTTTATTTGTTTGATATAGTTTCTATTTGCCTTTTTTTTGTTTTTTAAAGTTCCATGGTATTTGAAAATGAAAAAAAAAGAATATTTAGAAGAATTTACGAAGCCAAATTTTTTTCTAACATTTGTTGTTACTTTAAAATCATTTCCTACCACAACTTTAATTAACTGTCATGTTTCATTCTTTGTCAAGGCTTATTATTTTCATCTCCAATGGGATATTGGATATTGTTGGCTACAAACAACTTTCTGATCACCAGCTGGTTAAATTTATTCATAACATGGTTCTTTTACTCAAATAATCATATTTTAAAGTGCTTTTCACTACCACACTTTGCAATGCTCCATAAAAGAAAACCCGAAACCAAAATTGCTGGACCTGAAGCCAAAGGGAACAGAAACTAAACTGGCCATCAGCTCGTTGTTTCCGTTTCCTTTCACCAGAAACTAGTTTGTCACTCTGGTAACCACTGTACATGCTCTAAATTTTCCTTGTTTACTTGCTTCTATCTTTGTTGCAGAATGATTTTTCTGGTTTTGGAATTTTCATCATTTAGATTTTAATTATCTTACGTCTTATATATAACTGATTTAAGAGTAATTACTATGTTAAGGTGCTTCAAATATTGGAATTATACAGACGCATATATGAAGAGTTCTTGGCTATTCCTGTTATAAAGGGTAAGAAAAGTGAGATGGAGAAGTTTGCTGGTGGACTTTATACAACAAGTGTCGAGGTATTTATCTTACTGATCAACTGGACATGGACAATGCAGAAATTCTGAACAGATGTATATTATTCTCAATATCTTCCTAGGTCAATACATAGGTACAAGTATATATAGAAATAAAGAGGGCTATTCTAGGAAACTAATATCTGTACATAGTATCCTAATATCTGTACATAATATCCTAACTGATCTGATTTGCAAACTTTTAGGAGTCAATAATATCTAGGAGATATCCAGCTGGATATTTCCCAACACTTTCCCTCAAGTTGGCTTGTATATGTCATCCATAGCCAACTTGGTAACCAGAACATTAAACTGCCTCTTGTGTAATCCCTTTGTGAGAATATCAGCTACTTGTTGTGATGTTGGAATATAGGGAACACAAATTAAGCCTTTTTCGATCTTCTCCTTGATGAAATGCTTGTCAACCTCAACATGTCTTGTTCTATCATGAAGAATAGGGTTGTGAGCAATTGAAATTGCAGCTTTGTTGTCACAACACACTTTCATAGGAACTGAAATAGGAATTTGCAGTTCCTCTAGTACCCTTTTAATCCATAAAAATTCACAAATTCCATGTGCCATTGAATGAAACTCAACTTCGGCACAGCTTCTTTCAACAACACTTTGTTTCTTATTCCGCCAAGTTACCAAGTTACCACCAACAAATGTGCAATAACCTAAAATTGATCTTCTATCAGTTGCACTCTTGTACTGCTGTTGCTTGCAACCAAATTAATATCAACTCTAGCAATGAGAAATGTAGTTAGGGAAGAGTTGAGATCGTTCCCACGAGGCATTTTAACGGTAAAGGTTATACGAGTTTAAAACTAAAACAAATTGGGGGGAGGGGGGGTTTAATTCATGTAAATTTAAGAAATTACAAATGGCAGAAATCGAAAATTAACAAAAATAATCAGATATGGAAATTTAGTAAATGAATCTTAGTTTCGGGTCACCTACGTTATCAAACCAATATGGATCATCGATATAAAACTCAGTCCATTAGCAAACATTCATTGGGTGGTGTTTTTTCTTAAGATTAAATGAATAGAAACATGTATTTTAAACATTCTTATTAGTCAACAACTTATATACGATCTTAAGTTTAATTGATTAATATCTTTAAGAACTAAGAAACCAATGAACAAGACAATACATGTGCGAGATGCATTTAATCAAATTAAGCATCTTCTTAGAATTTCCAAATTCTAACGTAAAGATGGTAATCCTAATTGCCACTTTAGATTAGCAAAACTGAACTTCAAATCTTACTAATCTGGCTATAAATTAAACAAATTAATTCCTAGTTGTGCACCCTAGAAATGAATCAATTTAATCATGAAAAGTAATTTGGAAGACACTTAATATTCATCAATGAAATAAACTTTATTTAGAAATCTCACACATATTAGATGATAACGTGGTTCCCTTTAACCAAGAAGAAAGATTTAGCTATTCCTAACAAAAGTAAAAACCAACAGAAGAATAGCAAAATACAAAGTCTCTATTCCTAGTCTTTTTCCAGAAAAATACGAAAAATCCTAAAAACTAGAAAACTGTTGAGGGAACGTAAAAAAAAAAAAAAACTCTTTCGAAAATGTAAACAGTGAATGTGTTTTTAATGATTTACAATGTCCTCCCTCTTCCCTCCTATCATAATCTTTAGCAGATACACTCCTCACATATTCAGGTCGCAGATCCCCATCAGCAAGGCAACAACTTGATTCCCAAAATCATGAAGTTCTTAGGTGGATCGAATCTGATTTCAAATCAGATTCTGCAAATAATCTTTTTTCTTGCACGTGCCCACGCTTAGTCAATTATTTTTCTGCCAGCTGGAAATTCGAATTGTCTTTACTTTCCTTGCATCTTTTTGATCCAATTTCATCTTTCATGTGTTGAAAATCATCTGAGAACAATTAAGAAATAAGTCCATTAATTTTGAATGATAATTTCAAAACATTAAAGAGATTTATATCCAAAATTAGCACAAAAATGACAATTTAACACACTCCCTACCCAATTAGCATCAGTATAGACTTCGACTTGAAGATTGTTCCGCTTTCGAAACATTAAACCTTGTCCGGGAGTTCCTGTTAGATATCGTAGTATCCTGTATACAACATCCAAATATTCTTGGCCTGGAGAATGCATAAATTGACTCACTAAGCTCACGGCAAAAGCTATATCAAGTCTAGTGTGTGACAAATATATTAATCTCCCAACCAGTTGCCGGGATCTCTCATTATTAATAATATTTTCAGGTTGAATTGGTATAAGATTTACACCAATTTCAACAAGAGTATCAGCTGCCTTGCATCCTAGTAATTCGGTCTCATTCAATAGTTCCAGAATATATTTCCTTTGATTCACAAATATTCCATCCTTTGATCTAGCAAACTCCTTTCCAAGGAAGTATTTGAGGGATCCAAGGTCTTTAATGTCAATTTTTTTGGCTAATCTCTTCTTCAACTCTACCATTTTGGATACATCATCTCCGGTTATGATGATGTCATCTATGTAAACAATAAGAATAGATATCATACCTGTCTTGGACCGCTTGTAGAACAAGGTATGATCAGCTTGACTTTGAGAATAGTCGTCGCTCTTCACAGCCCTTCCAAATCTATCAAACCATGCTCTAAGGGACTGTTTTAGGCCATATAATGACTTCTTTAGCTTGCACACCTTATTTCTCCCATAGGTAGCCTAAAATCCTAGAGGTAGGCTCATAAAGACTTCTTCTTCTAAGTCTCCATTAAGGAATGCATTTTTTACATCTAGTTGATGTAAAGTCCACGCAAAATTTACAGCCAAGGATAACAATACCCTAATAGTATTTACCTTTGCAACGGGAGCAAATGTCTCTTGGTAGTCAATACCATAGGTCTGAGTGAACCCCTTAGCCACTAATCTTGTCTTCAGCCTTTCCACACTGCCATAGGCCGTTTCCTCTTTCTAAATGCTATGGGTAGGTAATTATCAGTAAAGAGATTAGTAGAAATATCACTGGTAGTTTGTGGGTCAGTAGCTATAGATTGATCATTACTAGGCACAATAAGGGGTAAAGTAGCAGATGGGTTACTTGAATTGTTCCCAGGTTCATTATTTGAGGGTTTTGAGGGGTTTTGCATTGTTGAGGTAGGCTGTTCTCTACTTCTCAGTTGAGTCTTCCTTTTAGTATAAACACAAAGCTCAGCATTCCGTTCCTTAGGAACGAACAGTAGTATTTATCCCCCTGTGGTTGAACCGAGATTTCTTGGCATGGATAGATTAGGAGTAGTATCTTTGGCTTCATTATCAAAAATTATATTATGATCAATAATGACAGTAGGTAGGGGGTTGGGAGTAATAGTAGCATCCCAAAATTTTTTTGCTTCATTAGAGTTCTCCACCTGAAGGAAATTTTTTTGATGTTTTAGAAATGTGACATCCATGGAGACAACAATTTTTTGTGATAAAGGGTTGAGGAGTGTTAATACACGTGGATTGGTGAATAATGCCTTTAAACTTAAGAAATTTTCCAAGGACTTCATTAAAATACTTGATACCATTGTCAAAGTGAAGTATGCCAATGTGTGCGTGAAATTGAGTTTCAATCATGTATAAAAATTTTGAACGATTTGAGCAACTTCAGATCTTTCACGCATCAAATAGACCCAACATAATCGGGTATGATCATCGATAAAAGTTACAAACCATTTTTTCCTAGAAATAGTTTTAACACGAGATGGACCCCAAACATCACTATGAATTAAGTAAAATGGTTTGGAGGGTTGATATGGTTTTGTAGGGTAAATAGTCATATGACTTTTGGATAAAATGCAATGCTCACAATGAAGTTTTGAAAAATCCATGAATTTAAACAAATGAAGTAATAGTCTTCTGAGAGAAGAGAAATTAGGATGTCCTAATCTATTATGCCAAAACAAAATCTGTTCTTTAGCAGGGATAAAACAAATACTATTTAAGCCATGAGCTTCTTTATTCTTCAAGTTGTCATCAATGAAGGAGTAGAGACCATCTATCAACTTAACTCTGCCAATCATCTTCCTCGAAGTTAGTTCTTGAAAGACACAATATGAGTCAAAAAATGTAATGGTAAAATTAGAGTCACAGGCTAGTTTGCTCACAAATAGTAGATTACAAGCTAGTTTTGGAACATGAAGGACAGATTTAAGGATAGAGTTATTGAACCTTTACCAGCTATAGCAGAAAATGGTCCATTTGTTATACGGATATTTTCATGGCCAGAGCAAGAGTCATCAGTATGAAATAGATTAGAAGAACAGGTCATACAGTCAGATGCTCCTGAATCAATGATCCAAGGAGCGAAATTGTATGGAAAGGAAAATAATAAGGCATTAAAATCACTACTAGTTTGCGCCACAGAAGCATTAGGGGCACTTGAGGATTTAGGTTTGGGTTTCAGTAGCTTCAGGATGTAATTAATCTGCTTTTGAGAGAATTGTCCAGCATCTACCTCATGGGCTGATGGAGTTTTACTTGATTCATAGTGAGCTGAAGTTTTATTAAATTGTCCTTCATGTGGTCTCTTCCAATTTGCAGGCTTTCCATTGAGTTTCCAGCATGTTTCACGGGTATGATGAGCTTTATTGCAATAGTCATACCAAACCCGTGACTTTTCCTCAGTCTTCTTAGTATGGCCAGCAGCATTCCCAGCAACTAAGGCTGTGTTTTCAATAGTACGTTTAGGATTTCATTGCCAAGCATTACAAACCGTCTACTCTCCTCACATCGGACTTTTGCAAAGACTTCCCTAATGGATGGAAGTGGCTGTCTTCCAATACTCCTGCCTCTAACCTCATCAAACTCAACATTAAGTCGAATTAAGAACTTAAAAATTTGGTTATCCTCTACTGTTTTTCGAAAATAGTTACAGTCATCAGGGGATTTCCATTCATCGTCATTAAACAAATCTAAGTCTTGCCACAAACGTTTCAAGGAATTAAAGTAATTAGTAACACTGTGCTCACCTTGGTGGATCTCACCCAATTTGATAGTTAGTTCATACACTTGGGACTGGTTTCCCAAGTCAGAATACATCTGATTCACGTTGTCCCATAGCTCCTTCGCTGTGTAGTAACACATATAGTTGGAGCTAATATCCTCCTCCATAGAATTTACCAGCCATGTCATAACCATACAATTTTCAGCATATTCCTTTTGTAGGATCATCAACCATAGATTCCTTCTTGTCACCAAGGACGGATTTCATATTAAAATATTATTATTTTAAGTTTTGATCCCATAAAAAATTTTATTATTATTTTGCCCCCACTCAAAAATTTCTGGATCTGTCCCTGCTTGTCACCACTCAAATATCCAATCTTGACTCTACCACAGATGTACATTCTAATCGATTGGGACCAGCGAAGAAAATTCTCTCCATTTAGTCGTATAGTAGTGATCTGAATGGAATGAAAATCTGAGGTAGGATTATGAGGAGGAGGTGTTTGAATAGATGGGTTAGAGGATTCAGCAATGTCAGACATGGTTGACATAGATGGGTAGTATCAGAGACAATAGGTAGCGGCTAGGGTTTATGACTGTTCAGGTAGGCTCTGATACCATGCAGAAATTCTGAACAGAAGTATATTATTCTCAATATCTTCCTAGGTCAATACATAGGTATAGAAATAAAGAGGGCTGTTCTAGGAAACTAATATCTGTACATAGTATCCTAACCGATCTGATTTGCTAACTTTTAGGAGTCAATAATAACTAGGAGATATCCAGCTGAATATTTCCCAATAGACAATCCTGTGGTGTAGTTAGTGAATAATAGGCCATCTTTGTTTGACACATTTAGCGTATTGCTAGGCATTTATCCCCAACACAGGCCGTGGAATACAAGGTGCAACTTCTCATTGTCTGGGGCAGAATTTTGCGAAAATGTTTGAGATAAACTTTGAAAATGAGAAGGGAGAAAAATGCATGGTCTGGCAGAACTCTTGGGCGTATAGCACCAGAACAGTAAGTTCATTTCTTTTGACTCAGGGTTATAAGTGCCATGTGATGACCTGTTAATACTGAAAGTATTGTTATACTTGCAAAAACTTTCCATTGCAGCACTGTTTACATCTGTATTATTTCTTTGTTCTTGAAGATTGGAGTAATGGTGATGGTTCATGGAGATGATAAGGGGTTGGTGCTGCCGCCTAAAATAGCTTCTGTACAAGTCATTGTGGTTCCTGTTCCTTACAAAGATGCTGATACTCGAGGAATCTTTGATGCGTGTGCTGATTCTGTTGATGCACTGTCTAAGGCTGGTATTCGTGCCGAGGCTGACTTCAGGGAAAACTATTCACCTGGTTGGAAGTATTCTCACTGGGAGATGAAAGGTGTTCCCTTAAGGATTGAAATAGGGCCAAAAGACTTGGCAAATAATCAGGTGAAGAACATTTGCTTGTTCACAGTATTTTTGTTACTAATTTTATGGTGGAATCGGCTAAAATTGGTTCTGATGAATTTTCTACTCAATCTTTAAATTGGTTTCTGAATCTTGGGGATGAGGGTATTATGGAGTACTAAGAGTGTGTACGTGAGTCAGACAGTGTAATTACATTCTTATAAAAGAGGATTTCCACTTCATCTAATTAAATTGCCTACATCTGAAACCAAACAAAGAAAAAGAACAATCATATTGAACCATTGACTTACAGTATTACCTGTACCGATCTCTTAGTTCTTTTCGGTGGACCAATTACCTTTAGGATATTGTCACACTTGTTTTCTTTTAGTTAGCTAAAGAATGGTTTGATTCCAAGCATACTTTCTTTTTTACAGGTACGTGTTGTTCGTCGTGATAATGGAGCAAAAGTGGATATAAGTAGGGCTAATTTGGTTGAGCAACTAAAGAATATGCTGGATAATGTGCAACAAAGTCTATTTAATACTGCTAAACAAAAGCGAGATGCATGCATTCAAGTGGTGGAAACGTGGGATGAATTTAGGGAAGCTCTTAGCCAAAAGAAAATGATCTTAGCTCCTTGGTGTGATGAAGAGGTAAGATGCATTTTATTTCAAATATTGCTAGGCTGTTGACCCTTCTGCTGCTACAATGCTATGTTTATTGGTTCTTTTGATTTTCTTACTTAAAGTTCTTTTTTATATTGTTTTGATAATTGGTTGTCTGTTACTTTAATGTCATGGAGGGAAAATCACGTCGGAAGTGTAGTTTGAATTTATTTTCTACCTCGCTGTTATAGATTCTGACCCTGTGAATGCCACTCGATTGATAGATAGGCTGTGAACTTATATGAAGAGAAAATCAACTTACTTGGATTTATTCTTGGTGCATCAAACCTGGTTTTTTTATGTATTACAATTTTATTTTTTTGCATTTATTTATGTCATTTATATTTGATACGTGGCTCAACACCATTTATAATTGATCTTCTGTATGTCCAAATAATCAAATAAATCTTATTGGGCTAACAGAACTCCCGTGTCATGTTGCAGGATGTGGAAAAGGATGTGAAGGAACGGACAAAAGGTGAAATGGGTGCAGCCAAGTCCCTTTGCAGCCCATTTGACCAGCCAGAACTCCCTGAAGGTATGTGAAGCTCAATTTCATAATGGTTGTGGTGATTGCTGAAAGTTCAGTCTCATTGTTCCTTCAGTTTGCCCTTATTACCTTTAATTTAACATATTGGCCAGGGTTTTGACCTGGCTTTTGTAGCTCTTTGGATATTTGCATTGTCGATAAAAGAGTTAGCTTGGAGATATGTGGATTCCAACAGGAGTGGCTGCGAATTTCATAAAGCGATTATAACTTATTTGTGTTGCTTGTTTCTATCCTGTCTGTCATTGTATTCAACTAGAGGATGATACATCTAAAGTAGAGGCTAACAGTAACATGTGGACGTCATTAATCAAAACATTTGCTGTGTTAAATCATTTCAGGTACAAAATGTTTTGCGTCGGGAAAGCCTGCAAAAAGGTGGACATACTGGGGAAGGAGCTATTAGAAGGTGAATTTAGAATCCCTTCCTTGTATTGTGCATGCATATGTTATTGCACCAAGTTTACTTTTTGTTAGATTTTTCTTGTTTCCCCAGTCCAGTTATATCATGAAACATTTTTCACTGGAACCCGTGTCGTGTTTTCATTTTTGTTCTCGGCAGTTGTTTCAGGTTGTTGTATGAGAAATAGTTTTGGTGTAACCTTTAAAATTTTATCCGTTGAATCTACACTGGAAATAATATAGATGCCTCTGAGGCATGTGGATTCACCTGCAGCGTTTGCAGGCTTTCATCAGATTCCTGGAATAAATTGATGTTCTGAAAACTTGTAATTCTTGAGCCTGGGACAAGTAGGACGTGCACTGATCAAAAGTGCTAAAACGAACTCGAGCAGCGGAAGAGGCGGCCAATGTATCACTTCCATGTGGTTTCTTCGGTTTCTCTTCTGCTGTGATCAAGGACCTTTCAGCAGAATGCTCTTTCTACGATTGGTGCCAACCCCAAATTAACATTTATGTATTTTCGAATTCTCCAGCAAGTCATACAAAGAAATCTTCAAGTATATCGAGATTATAATACAATACTACAAATCAAGAACTGCAATTAGAGGAAAAAGTAAATAACTTTATTTTCTAGATTGTAATTGAACAAGCTTTGTTCAACACAGCGAAGGAAAAATCAACAAAGTAAAATGGAAATGAAGGGTTATAGAAGATGGAGAGACAAAAGAAACCAGAAGAACAAGAACACAACATTGTATTACAGGCCCAAATGTGCGGCCGGACAAAGATTGCTAATGAAAATGCTTGACAGCGTTTCTCATATCTTCAAAACCATCACATACCTCGAAAAACTTACTCAGCCTCCACAATTCCCTATCTTCAACATCGTCAATGAAAGGTTTTACTGGAATCGCATTTTCCGGTTGAAAAAGATAGCAATGCGGGTTATCATCGACGATCACCACCTTATTTAAGTCCCTCCCCATCTCAGACAAGTCCTTCACAAACCTACCATCAACTACTTTACATGAATCTCTGTAAAGCCTATGTGATATTAGCCCCTTCAAGTCAAGCCTGTCGAGGACCAATGATGCATATTCCTTTAATCCTGCGGTGAAAACCACCACCTCGTACTTTGACGCCAAAGCCTCCAAGAAAGTGTCCACTCCTGGTCGCTTCAACACGTAAAAGTTCATGAACTCTCCATCAATCTTAGGCCTGACAACGAAATCGAACTTTTGGGGAGGAGGGTCTGCATTGGAATGAACTAAGGTCTCATCAAGATCAAGAAACACGGTCCTCTTATTCGACGATATCAAAGGCGGCAACTTTTCGTTGAAGAACAACACTCTGCAAACGTTATCATCCCTTCCGAATCCTTCTTTTAGTGATGTTTCTTCCGGATCACTCGAAAGTTTCGATCTTTTCTTCAAGACTTCATATCCTTTGTACCGGCTATTGGGTGTACCTATACGAGCCAACTTCGAGAAGAGCTTCGCGAGACGTTTCTTACATGAAATAATCGTTTTATTGATGGAGGAGATTATGGTCGAGGAAGCAACCGACGCTTTTGACGGAGATTTCTTCCGGTGGCGACGTTGGTGGCCTCGCCGGTCCTTTGTGCACCTCGTCGGCGTCCTCTTGGCGCTTCTACACACCATTTCCGGAGATCAAAATTAGAGAGAGAGAGAGAGAGAGTGAATTGAGGTACGTTGGGAGACAAAATCGAAGATGTGCGTTTGGTGAGAATTTAAATTTTGGTTCGGTGTAACGGTAAGTAGACAGGTTCGGAGACCGAAGCAAAAGAAATTTAAAGGAATATTACATTTTTAATTAAATTTTAAAAATAACTTTACTTTATTTATTTATAGGCCCATCCTAGAAAATTTGGTAATTTGGAGACACAATGGACCCTTGAATAAGTATGGGACCGACATTACATTTGGACTGCCCTTTCATTTCCAGGCTAGCTTCATTAATATTTGAAAACATTGGCACATTCATATTTATGACAATGTCTAAAAATAATATAAAAAATGGATCTGGTAGTGTCGGTCTTGAGCAAGGGCAAGCAGGATACTTATCTAAGGCCTAGAGTTATAAAGGGTTGAGTTAAAAATTAAAAATTTATTTATTAAAAGAGTTGAAAATTTGAAAGTTAATAAATGTATTCATTAAAAGGTGTAGAAATTAAGAAGTGAATAAATCTACTTCAAGATATTTATATATACCAAAAGGTTTCTTGACTTAAAAGAAAAAAAAAAGTGATTGAATTTCTTGTCCTAAATTTGAAGTTTTATTGAAAAGGGCTAAAGAAGAGTTCGGTTCTAACTATCAATAAAAAAAGAGCATCTTCTTTTTATATTTCTCTTTTATATTTTTTTTATTTGCATCTCAATTTGTTAGAGGTACAGTAAAATCTTGATAAATGAATATTTTTGGGACTTAAAAAATTATTATCTTATACAGAGTTATTAATTTATCGATAAATGAATATTTTATTAATTTATCAATAAATTAATATTTATTAATTTATAGAATAATT
>JANZLX010000002.1:33940686-33951987 GCA_025531955.1 Erythroxylum orinocense
AATATTAATTTATCGATAAATTAATAAAATATTTATTTATCGATAAATTAATAACTCCGTATAAGATAATAATTTTTCAAGTCCCAACAATATTCATTTATCGAGGTTTTACTGTACGTCACATAATATTCTGAAGATTAGGAGAGATATGCTCCATCTAGAAAATTTGAATTAAGAAGGAATGTTCAAAATTAATTCAAATTTTAGAGTTATTTAAATTCTTTTAGAATAGGTCTTAGATTATATATCTTAGAATAAGTCTTAGATTATCTTTAATCTTATTTAATAAGCAAAATTTGGTGATTGAAAAATCTATGTTAGTTTTTTGTATTTTGCCTATATAAGACAACCAATTTTAATAATAAAAATATGGGAGTGTTACTTATTGCTTAAACTTCTCATCCCATCTCATTCATCTTTTTCTGTGCAATTTTCTTTGAGTTTGCAGATAACGTGGAATAGATGTGCATCGGAGAAAGGGATAGTCTTTTATTCACTTGCACACATTAGCAGTTTTTCTGAAGGAATAAAAATATGTTGTTAATTCATGTCTGCTCCTACAAGGGTTGCACACATTAGCAGCTTTTCTGAAGGAATAGAAATATGTTGTTAATTCATGTCTGCTCCTACAAGTGTTGCACACATTAGCAGCTTTTCTGAAGGAATAGAAATATGTTGTTAATTCATGTCTGCTCCTACAAGTGCAGTCACTAACTTTTGTCTTTGGCCTCTAGCAGTATAACAGTTAGCGTTCTGCATCTCCACAGTCGATTTCCTTTTAACTAATAATTGGAAAGATATAAATAATATATAGGATTTGTTTTGTGGATTTGCATTTGTAAAAGCTTGATATGTGTCAACTGCATGTTCTTGATGCTTATGCTGTTCTATTTTGCAATGCAAAATGAAGGATTTGTTCTTGAGTTGATCATCAAGAATTATGCTATACCTATATAAAAATGCAAAGAATAATATCTCTATAATCAACATCAACTCGTATATTGAGTTATATGGAGAATAAATCTGCCAACTTATTATTAAACACACACAACAGAGACAACATTAAAGACATATCTTCTATGCCGATTCCCATCTATAGAGAGGTCTAAAACAACTAATTTCTATACTCCGTAGAAACTATGAGAAGTCACTTGACCAAATTGTAAATGAAAATTTTTTATTCCTTGAACAGAATCTTCATATTAGTTGCAATTGGCCTTTTTAGGAAGATCATTTGATTCTGATAGGCGAGGATATTTTTTCTAAGTTTGTGAGAATCTGTGGAAAAGGCTTTTACGTAAAGTACTAAAGTGGTATTCTTAAACAGTTAGGTTGCATGTGGATGGGAATAAATCGCACAAGATGCATACGATTGTGCACCATGCAAGTTAGAAGAACAAATTACCTGCAAACTCAGTATTACCTCTTTCGAGTTTCGACTAGGATCAGCGTACGTGATGTCATAAATTGCTAAGGAAGACATGGTAATGACTGTAACTCATCATTGCATAAACAATGTGACAGTACAACTTTAGAGTAACAGGCATGGATGATGCTACCGAAACACCATTCATTGGTTGAGCATCCCATGATGATCAATGCAGCGCATTGAGAAACCAAGAGTGTAACTTAGTGGTTAAAACCTGCCAACTTTTTGTATTCCTCTTTCTTGATAAGTAATCGATCGGTGAAGAAATACAAATTCCACCATGTGTTTAGTTATATAATGGTTGCTTCATCAAATACAGTTCATCATTCTATAACAACTTTGACTGTACTTCTTGTATTGATTTGTATAATCATTAGATAGTCTAACAAGGAGTTGAAGAATGGCCGAAAATGGAATAAGCACAGAATTATTAACTTTCATTTCATGTCTCAAGGACTTTCCTAGCTATAATAGTACATGTGAAGTACTAACCTTTACACTGATGTTGCCAAATCTGCTTATAAGTGTTTCTGCATGAAGAGTCTTTCTTTCCGTCACTTTCTTGCTCTGGCGCTTGTAGTTGTACTGTACAAGGGAATATTTAAAGTTTTCTTTATCTGTTATCTAACTGTTATTCCTTGCTCTATGGATGATATTCCCCACTTTGGAAGAGAGGACTTGGACGTTTGTTCTTTCCTTGTACTTACGTTTGCTTTAGTGGATTCTCTACAAGTATAAATTTCCTTGCAAGGAGAAACACAATTAAGTAATAGAATCATATTCATAACCTAGTCAATCATGGGGAAGGGATTATACGTGTTAGATGTGGACTGTATGCATTTTGTTGACCACAGTTACGATATGAGCATTGGATGAATTAGAAGAAAGTGAGAAATGATCACGGAATGTATTCCCATGGAAAAAAGCTTTTAAGAGAGGAAGAAAAGAAAAGCTGTTACAGATTCTACAGAATGTGAATGTCAGAATCTTAGCTCAAAGTAAGGCCAATGAGTCATATTCCCAAGTCAAGAATTTATTTATTCCTCTCCACCCAAGGCCACTAAAAATGGGTTCCTCCCACCCATCTTTTCCCCTTTTGCATATATATTTAGTTAGATGCCTCTTGGACATTCATCATCACTGTTGTGTCCTTATAAGGTGAGCTGAGAATATTGCCATGTTTAGAGACTTCTTAGGTCTATTTCATATATATGAGACTCACTGTCACAAGTAACTGCTTCTTTAAGCACTCATTAGTTCTGGTAATGCTGCCTATCCAACTATGGAAGCTCATGTTCAACAGTTTTTAGTTCATACAATTCCTATTCCTAACGTGACCTAAGTTAAGATTTTGCACTCTGATAGGATATTCCTGATTCCATTCTGAAATATCGCATTAGCTCTTGAAAAGATACACAAGACTTTGATTGTGGGGGGCACATTCTAACCAATTTGAGTCTAATGAACGACCCTGATGTGCCCAAGTGTGCAGTCGCAATGTACGAAGTCGGCCACTTTGGGAAGAATATGATTCCTATAAAGGCGAGGCTAGACCCGAGCATGGCATTTCCTGCTCCAGTTGCCGCCTCTCATTCTTCAGCAGCACCTCCCCCCATCCACAAACAAAAGTATATGTGTGAGTAGTGGAAAGAATAATTTACAATCAGTTCATTTATGATAAGTGGTCAGTCATGTTACCAATTGAATAGAATCCTACATGATATATGACATTCTATAACGGTTGCATTAGCTTTAATATATAGATAAGTATAACTGACGACCAGTTTAGTGCGGATTATACGCATTCTTTTCTTCCTTGTTCATGAGAAATATATATTTATGCTTTTTCAAAGTAAATAAATAAAACCCCTCTTAGGGCTATAGTTTGCAAAAGAGTGTCTTTTAAATGCTTTTTTTTTCAAATAAGGTAATTTCTTATTCCACAGATTAAAATAATTTTAAGAACATTTTCATATATCAAACCATTTTTTCAATCTCACAATGGTTGTGTTTTCTGCTTTAAGAACACTGAATCCGAAATAACAAGCCATTAATTAATAGGTTAATTATAAAAAAATTATAAATTTTAGTCTTTTAAACTTTACAAGTTAGACTTTTATTGTTTAGCAAAAATAGTCTGATGTCATTTCTCACAAAAAAAAAAGCCTGATGTTAAAATTTTCATTAATGTTTGCCACGTCAAATTAGTATTTTTTGTCAAATATAAATTTTATTATTTAATTAATTAAAAATATTAAATATTCTAAAATAATTAAGAATTACAAGGAGTGTATAATTATTTTAATTATTTTTATATTTTTAATTCATTAAATAATAAAATTTATATGTGAGTAAAAATATCAATATGATATTTATTTTAATGCTACTTTTTCAGTTTGAACTATCGCCTAAAATTAAATAAGGTTTAAATTTTTTAATTAATCCAGTAATTTATATTGCATCGATAACTATCAATAATTAGGAACTAACAATTCCCTCGTTGAGTGCACAAGAATTTTACTTGTAATTTAAGAATAAGAACATGTAATTTTGAAACTCAATACTTTTAAATTTTAAAATGTTTATTTTTTCAAAAACAAGATAATATATAAATTAAAAAAAGATAATTACATACCATCTTTATTTTATTTTGTCACGGTAGAATAAATGTTTTGAATGGATAAGACAATCATAAATATTTGTTTATATTATAAGAAAAATTTTAGACAGTTTATTATTAAATTACGTCTAAATAAAATATTTCCTATGACGGATATCAACACTATTTATTAACTTACAAATATTAGAAATTTATTTAAATTTTTTATAAAAATATATTTTACTTTTGGAAGTTTCTTTTATAAAGTAGCTAGCTCACATCTACCTTAAGCCATCCATTCCATAGTTAACGTTCTACAAGTAGTTCCTGGCGTAAGTACAATCACAAATAGAACTTTAAGATCACTCGTTTCTTTTTCTTTTTACAGTAAAACCTCGATAAATGAATATTGTTGGATTTGAAAATTTATTATCTTATACGAAGTTATTAATTTATTAATAAATAAATATTTTATTAATTTATCGATAAATTAATATTTATTAATTTATATAATATTTTTTATTTTGTATATTATGTTTGTCGAATTAAACAATTAATTTTTTCAATAACTAAGAAAAAATAAATAAATAATTAATTAATGATGGTGCATTGTATCTAAGTTTATTAATCTTGTTAAAAATAAATTTATTAAGCTTAGGTTAGCGTAATTCAAAATAGAGTGATGCTGGAATTATTCAATCACTTAAGATTTATTATCAACGTTATTTTTATTCTAACATCTTGGAAGGCTATGAGATGGGAACAATAAATCCTAAAAAAATTAATGCCTTGGATGCTATTTATTTTATTAATGTTGCTTAGAATATTGATGTGAAGGCCACAACTATTACAAATTATTTTTGACATTACAAAATTTGATCGGAGGAAGGTATGCTTCTAGAAGAAGAAACTGGTAATGTTGAAGGCATCCAAAGATTAGAGGAAGTTATTTCTAATTTACATTATAGAAATGTCATAAATGTAGAGCAGATTCTGAATTATATTAGTGAAAATGACGCTTTAATGGAATCGCCTACGGACGAAGAAATTATTCAAGGAGTAATGGGTATGGAAGATAACGACAATCAAGATCCAGAAGATAGTAATGTTATATCGCATGTTTCTCCAAAAAAAGATTTTCTTGCCGTAGAGACTTTGAAAAGCTACTTGCTTCAAAATGAGAAGAATGTGTCGAATGTAGTTTATGTCTTCCAAAAAGTTAAGGATAAAATTGAATTCAGTTCGCATGAAAAGAAGAATCAATTGACTATAGATACAATTTTAGGAAAGCATAAAATTTGAAATAAAAATTCTTTAAGAAGTACTTTATTTTATGAATTATATATATAATTTTAATACTTATTTAATGAATTATTATTTTATATTTTCAGTAGGCCTCAAGGAATTTTTTTAAAACTATTATTTTATGCATTTAGCGAAGTTATTATTTTATCCTATTGGCCCAAGTTGAGACTGGAGAAAATTTTTATTTAATAGAGATTATTAATTTATCGAATATTCATTTATCAAGATTTGACTGTATGTGCTAACATCTTTATTAACAACGATATTTTTCATTAATATAATTAGACCTCAAAAAGGGTTGTATAAAGTTGATGATTTTTGGAAAGTAAAAATTTTAATACTTTTAAATGAGTAAGATAAGATCTCGTTAAGAATGCTTTTTAACAAAACTAAGTTGTAGTGGGATGCACTAGTAATTATATTAGAATGGATGGACATTTATATAAAAGTGTATACTAAAAATAGAAAAAGATCATTATTATGACATTTTCATAATATTTGATATTTCTTTAAAAGAAAGGATATCCATTTATTAACATATCATATCTTTATCCGCTGTATATAATGATCCACCTTTCTTTTAGCACTTAAAAGATTTACTATTTGGTGTTAAATATTTACGTAATAACTAATAATTTATACATTATGTACAAATATTTTCATCAAATTAATTTAAAATAATTTGACAAATGTTTGTTAAAGTAAATAATAAACAATTTGTATAAGAGAAATGAAGTATATAAATTTGATTGAATATTAATTAAATAACATGTAGTTACTTTAATCACCCATGTGCATAAGCTTAAACATATTATATACTATAAAAGAGAAGAAGATCCTTACAATTATAATTTAAAAAGTCATAAACCTTATAAAGTTCACTTCTTAACCTAATATTACAACAAAATAAGTGAAAAGTTCACTTTAAACATCAAAATTTAAATTATCATTATTATGACAATTTAAATAAATTGATTAACCCTATTACATGAATGTTATAAGACCTATTGTACTAATACAATCCAATCTATACAAGATTAGTCATCTCATTATTATCTTATTTGAATCTTTGTGTTTTATTATTCAAATATCTTTTTTTATATTTGTAATAAGTTTCTTAATTTAAAAAATTTTCAACTAATTCTTGTTAGTATTTTTAAAACTTAAATCATATCATAATTCGAATTAAAATTTATCATGATAATTTATCTTTCTTTCATCTTGCAGATATCACCATAAAATACTCTTTGTTTTTTTTCAATTTTTATTTAGGCTGTTAAAATTTTCTCTTTACATAGGATATTGTTTTTACTCTTTGTTTTCATTTAGATCTTGTGATGATACTAAGTCAAAGAGTGAAGCGGAAAGTTTGGTTAATGTACTTGAGAGTTTTGAGTTTTTACTTAGTATGTTGGTATGATATTTTATTCGTTATTGATATGTTGAGTAAAAATTTGTAATCTAAATCTATATATATTGATACTACTATAGAGCAATTAGAAGGTATGGTGGAGAATATTGTCAAAAGTCTTACATAAAAGATGAATGTAGAGTTTACATTTCCAACTACACATTGTATTATTAGGAAAAGACAATTTAATGAAAATGATAATCATGAAGAAATACAATCGGTTGAGGGTTCCTTTAGAGTTAGTTACTTTCTAGTTGTTGTGAATACAATTGCTTCATTGAAGAATATATTTAAACAATTAATGATGTTTGAAGGTATTTTTTGGATTCTTATTTGATTCAAAAAATTTGAAGTCGTTGGATGACAATGAATTAAAAGAATGTTGTATTAATTTTACAACTTTTGTTCTCATAGTAATGTTTCAAATATGGATTTAGATGATCTTTTTTTAAAATTAAAAGTGTTACAACTGACTTTGCCAAATGAATTAATGTCCTTAGTTGAAATTCTTGAATTTGTTAAAGTTGCAAATTTTTATCCAAATATTTTAATTACTTATCGAATTCTATTGATTGTACATGTGATTGTAGCATCAATTGAGAGATGTTTTTCAAAGTTAAAATTATTGAAAACTGACTTAAAATCATCAATGTCACAAAAAAGTTGAATGATTTAACTATTTTATGTATCACAAAGAAATTATTAGACAATATTGATCTTGAAACTATTATTAATGACTTTGTATTTAAAATGTGTGGAGAAATTATTTTTCATAATCATTTGCGTACTTGTTAGTGTAATTCTCATGGTGCTTTGAAATCTAATATTGTTATTAAGTTGTTGTTGTTACTATTTTGTTATTACTGTTATCATTTTTAGTGATTTTATTGTTGTTGACATTTTCAAGATGTTATTAGCTATTGTTATGATCATTTAGTATTTTCTTGAGTACGTCGACTTATGACTTGAGTCACTTATGTATGAATCTTAAATTTTAGAATTTTAGTAATAAAAATATGCTTTTAAAGTTGATATATTTGTATATTATAGATGTGTTGGGGCCATTCTTTTTACTTTGTCATGGGCCTATAAAAAGTTAAGAATGACTCTGGTCTAGTGATATTAATACAAATATCATTAAGATAATAATAGGGGCTGTTTGGTATCAAATTTATTCCAAAAATAGGTTAAAATAGGAAGAGAATATTTGGTGAATTTGTAATAAGTAATAACTACAGTCAATCTATGAACGTTTCTAAGGTTTTACTGCAATCCCACGTACATGCATGAGTTAAAAAGCATAACATGTTTTTAATCCTTTGAATAGTATGCCATATAAATTATACAAATTTAATAAATGTTTATTTATATGTGTGGGCCTATAATAATTTTTTAAAGAAGAATAAAATATATTAATGCATAAACATAAATACAGAAGCAAAACAACAAACCAATGCAAGTCTACTTCCCGAACTGGAGAAAGTAAATATAATTCTAAATTAAAGAAACCCATTTCCTAGGGTTAAGGAACAAATCTACTAAGCTAGAGCGAGTAGAGACAGAACTAAGCTAGAAGAACCAACAATACAACAAGACAAAAACTATGTTTATTAGGGTGAACTTTTGGGTGCTATAACTTGAAAATACTACAATACTTACAGGTTGTACACCCTCAATATGAAGCAAGTTCATTGCTCATATCTTTTAAAATTGTCTTAAATATGATCAGGTCTCTTGTCCACATAAATATGTTCAAGTTAAAAGTCTAAATGCTCCTATGCTAGTTTTGGAAAATTCTTTTGTTTCTTTTTAAATGACATATATACCATAACTTAGCATCAATTTAAAAGTGGTTAACTCACCTTTGTGAACATATCAAACTTATTTAGCCCAATTTGTGAATTAGTGTCAAGTATGGCCAAAACATTGAATTCTCACATAACCCATGCCTGATTTCAAAAACTTTTGAGTGAAATGGCATTTCAACAAAAGATGCCTGTGATTATCAAGGGCTTGCTGGCATATCTTGCATGTTAGGTTGTTTTAAGTTAATATCTTTTATCTTATCAAGGGTTTGCAATATGTTTTTAATTGTTATCCATCATATGAAGGAAGTTTTGGGCGAATTATTATTAAACCACATAATTTTGTTTTAGGATACTCTCTTAGCTAGACATTTAAATAGTATAATAAATGATTTATTTGTAAAGTGACTAGATCTATTCCCCATTCACAATACCCTGCCTTCTTGGTCTAGTATGAGTTTATAGTCGGAGATTGAATTTATTATCAAATTGAAGCCTCTGTACATACGATGCCAATCTCCCTCTCATATGATTTCTTCATCCTTAGCTGACCATAGAATGAGAAGTTTTAAGATTTTCCATACACTGTAGCTTGTAGAGAGACACAATGTTTATTCCAGTTGTGAAACCAAAACTTTGATTTTCTGAATCATTGTGTTTGTCAATTTTAAAATCTGATTTAGTGCCTATGAATAAGTTGGTTTCTCTTTAATGATTCAAAACCTATAATTCTTAATTTGTAGGATCCCTATTTGACACATATAGATTCAAAATCTTCAAACAACTTCCAAATTCTTTTAACTACAAGGATCTTATTGGTTATTCTAACCGCTTTAACTTTCAAACCTCCTTCCTTCTTGAATGAGAAAACTTCTTTCTAACTAACTTTGTCTTTGTTTGTATCACTACTGTGGTCTGACCACAAAAAATTTCTCAATAATCTATCCACCTCTTTAATCAAATTTAATGGCAGGTACAAATGGGAGCTCTAGTGAATATGTGAGTGCTTCAATATTATAGAAATAAGTTAAAGTCTAACAGTATATGAGAGGAAGTAGCCTGTTCTTGTATAAATTGATTCAATGAGAGGAAATATATCTCTAAAGGCGAGTCTTTAGTTATAAATTGGAATGCTTAGGTATTTAAAAGGAAGATCTTCTAAGTTAAGGATTGATATCTTCATCAGAACATTTTCTTAAAGGATTAAACATATCTTTGAAAGGAAGATCTTTTAAGCTCTTTTAAACAACTTTTGATTTTGTTTATAAAATGGCTCAATAATTGACTTAAGGATTGAAGTAAATCCAAGAATGGTTAGACTAAATTTATATTAACACCATTAGAAATGTAAAAAAGGGCTTGGCTCAGCCCTATTTTGGACTCAGTTGACCGGGCCACAGGTCGAGGTTGGGCTGACCATGGTTGGCCAGGTTGGGCCACGGGCCAAGGTCAGGCGGGCCATATCTTAAGTCGGCTCATAGCCTGACTATTACTTCCAAAACGACTTTGTTTTTGAATTTTTTCTAAAAAAAATGGTATATTGGGTTGGCTCGGCCCGCTCGTGGTCTGTTGGGCCATAAACAGGGCCACAGGCCAACCCATCTGGCCCACCGGGCCACGAGCCATCATGTCCTGGGTTGAGCCAGGTAGCCCAGTTTATTGACATCTCTAAACACCATACATTATTAATAGACCATCTATAAATATATGGTGAAATAAGTCTTGCCTTTTACATTTTTTATGGAAAACAAAGCTCTTACCACTTTTAATGCTCTGATATATCATTCTTGATAAAACCTCGATGCTTAAAGTGAAGAACTAAGGGAAATTAAATTCCCTTCATTTATGCCTTTAACACCTTGAAAGGAAGTAGTTGGTATAAAATATAAACACACTTAGGAAGCCAAACACATGTAGTGTATCGATTACAAGCCTCCATTTGATCAAGTTAAAGGCTTTGTTGAAATTAATTTTCAAATCACAACTCCTTCATAATTTTTGCTTTTATAACCTTTGAAGAGTCATTTATACTTCTTCCCTTAATAAAAGCTCCGTGATCTGGATTAATGATTGGTCTGAGAGCTTGCTTCAATCTTATTACTATCAGTTTGAATATAATCTTATGTAGAGCATTCCAATAAGATATTAGCCTAAATTCATTTAATGATCTCACATTTAGGGTATTTGGGATAAGATAAAGGTAAGTTTTGTTTCATTCTTTGAGCCTTTTCCTGTTGTGGGTCTAGCCATATGATATGGGCATTTATTTGTTTAATTTCACTAAATCTGGACTCTAAAAGTATTAACAATCTTCATAGATCAAAAGGAATGAAGTTATGGGTGACCGTGTGAGGTATAAAATCTTATCCTTTCAAGATTTAAAGATAAGTTTGAGAGACATAAATTGCATGGGATAGAAACATATAATGATATAAAAGTTTTAGAGTCCAAACAGTTTTTATCAACTATAGTTTTATTAAAGTTTGATTTCTAGAATTTATTTTGGAGCAGTATTTGTAACGCCCCAAAGTAGGGGTTAGAATATTAATGACATTTAGTACGAAATATGCTTACTATTGGAATATGTATTAAATTGTGCATAAGTTTTATGCTTATTATTGGAATATGTACTCAATTGTGCATAAGTATTTTGGCATGCATTAATGGCATTTTTCGGGTACATTGGTTTAATGAAACTTCGGACTGATTCGGACAATATTAATATATTGTTAGTAATTTTTGTGT
Source organism: Erythroxylum orinocense (assembly GCA_025531955.1). NCBI lineage: Eukaryota > Viridiplantae > Streptophyta > Magnoliopsida > Malpighiales > Erythroxylaceae > Erythroxylum > Erythroxylum orinocense. The sequence goes on from JANZLX010000002.1 coordinate 33,951,981, forward strand.
ACTTCAA
>JANZLX010000002.1:33952087-33984713 GCA_025531955.1 Erythroxylum orinocense
TGTATTTTATTTCGTGTGTTTGGGCCTGTAAATATTCTTTGAATTTTTGTTCTGAGATTTGATATGTAATATATGTGCTCAAAATAAGATAAATGTCAGTGTGATGTTTGGTTTTGTTTGTTCTGTCTTGGGTGGCATCCATGTATCCTCCCAGGAGGTATTTGGGTGTTACAGTATTAGTATATGCACATATAGATATATATACATAATTGAGAGAGGAGTTTTTAAGAGAGAGCTATAAAACTTTATCTTTGGTTATTTTGTGAGATATTATTGCTCAAAAATTTAACGCTTGAATCTTACTATTATTGAATTTAGTGGATTTCTTGTCAGTAAAATCATTTTTTTCATTTTTTCTTATCGCCATCTATATCCTTTGAGTATTTTGTTATTGGTTGAATATCTTGTTAATTGTGTGTGTGTTATTACTTGAAGCCTCCAACATTTCTCACTCTTGAAAAAATCTATTACTGTGTTGGTGATCATGTGCCTTATGAGGCGTTAGGTTTATTTTTTGAAAGAAAAAGGCTTCAGGCCATCAGGGTTAGGGGCTTTGTGTGGATTTATATCAAACACATCTCTTTTGACGTTTATATCACTGAAAGGCATGGTAAGCTGCTCCTTTTGTTGTTGAGTTAAATAATTAGAAACCAAATTCTTAATGACATGCATATTGAAGTAATTATTATTAAAGAAACCTATAATGTTTTTTTAAAAAGCTATAACCATTTCCTTTAGCTTATTTTTATCCTAAATGTCATCACCATTGGAATTCTTTAAGTAAAAAATCTTGCTATTATTTCTTCTATAAAAAATTGCAATATGAAAGAATTTTGTATTTATGTCCCCATCTTAACCAATTTATATAAACTTTATGTTTCATCAAAGTGTGTAGATATCAGGTGCATGCTGGGTTTTCTTTTAGTCTCAAAAGAGCATCATTAGGTATTTAATGATCATTATGAATGGCTATCAAATTCATTTATAGTTTTAGAGATATTTGATCTTATGTCTCTTACTATCTCTAGGAGTAGTCTTTTAAGTTCTATTTTCACAACTTATAGCTTATAACTTATTTGAAGATAATTTATACCCCTCAATCACAAAGCTTACTACTTTGCAATAGCCTCTTTGAATCTCTTTTTCACAAGAAAATTGTTAGAACTGAAGGGGGATTTAATCTTATCTTTTCCTGAATTTACTAAAACTTTAATAAGGGAGCGATCCAAGCATAAGGAAGGGATGACAATAAGTCATATTATTAGGAAATTTGGCTAGCTATAAAGGATTGCCTAAATCTCTATCAAGTTTTTTTCATAAAGGACCATGCAGAAGTGTCAAGGAATTCCAAAGCTAGGGTTAGTACTCACCTTATAGGTCCGAACCTTTATGACGCTATAGTACATCGAATCATGATTACCGGTAATGAAGAAAAAGAAGATGCATGCCTTTAGACAGAGACTCCACACCTAGGCAACTCCACCAACGTGGGTTCAAAGAAATCCCTCGACAATTCAAACTTAAATAAGAAGACCAATAATAAAGAAGAAGAAGGAGGAGGATGATTCAAGATAGGAATTCCATACCTCGGTAGAAATCACCGACACAGAGATGAAGATGACACTCGATGGCTCTACCTTAATTCGTAAGCTTATAAAGTCCCCTTTAGATGGGAGGGATTTCTTTACCCTCTAAAGGAAAATCATCGTATGTGATTGTTAAAGCTTTTGTTTACTTCTAAGCTTACTACGTTGTCGTTTAAGTATTAGTTTGTATCAGAGCTTATCATGATGTCATTTTTTTTGTTTCATGGATATTATAATATTGTTGTTTTAGCTTATCCTAGATGTGGGAGAAGCTTCACAATCATGCATCTTTATATCTCATTTATTTCAATAAATTTTAATTTTTCAAAATTTTTTTTCCTAATAGGCCAACTTCTTACCTATTTGATCCTATAAACGAAGTGAGCTACTCTATACCTAAGGTCCTTGAAGATTGCAATATATAGGCAATTCCTTAGGTTGACATTCCCCATTTTATCTTGCACTGTATCCCATTTAGCTTTATAAGACCTTAGGATGATATTAAAGTCCTCAAAGTCAATCTAAAGTTCATTCATGGTTAAGCTTAAAGAGTTAAGATCCTTTCAAAATAATCTCTTTTGGAATTTATGATTAGCTACATAAATTAATGTGACTATAAATAGACATGGGTCCTAATCTATATTGATGAATAGGTTTATAAGTTTCTAAAGATGAGTGGGTGGAGAACCCTGATTTTATCTTAGTTATAGATAATAACAACCTTCCATTGTAATATGTATTATTATTTTTGATATCACTCCCATTTTTCTTAAACATCCAAAAACAGTTGGTTAGTTTATCCCTGTTATTTCTCGTTTCTAGTAAACCTATTAAGAGAGGCTTTTTACATAACAAAAAATGATTGATTTATTTCTTTTTAGGACAATTCATACCTTTTATGTTTCAAGCAATAATCATTGAATAGAGAAAAGGGTGTAAGGCCCTTTCCTCTTCGACTTTTTGTCATGTTTCTTCTTTGATTTGACTATAGTTTTCATCTAATGCTCATTAAACATATTAATTATACTTTTTAAGCATGTAGCTTCAGACAAGTTTATGGGAGAATACTCTTTTATTTTTTCTTTTGGGGAAAAGTAGGGTATGTCTCCCCTTTCTAGTGACTCCTTAAGATATCCAATCATCTCTTGAGGATTGTTAACAAAAAGTTTAAGCACTTCAGCTTCTTTATGAGATGAGTTTGGCTAAACCTCATTGTCACTAAAATGAGCTTGATATGTTACTGCATCTGTTGTTTGTAGAATTCTACCTATAAGTTTCTATAATTTCTTTTCCTATTAGGAAGGAGGTCTTTATTGATAGGATAGTCTAATTTCTTACTCTCCCAATCTACCTTCCTTTGTTAGCCTCATCAATTAGAGTGAATCAAGGAGCCTCTTCTCCTTTTTCCACTTCTATGCATTACTTATACAATAAATTTCCACTTTGTTCTTATCCATGCGTAATGGTTTGCCTGTGGAGCTAGCCAGATAGCTCCGACCTATTATAGACTAATATTTAAGAGGAATATTGTAAAAATTGACCCGTATAAGGATATTCTTCATACAATATTTATTCGGGATAATCCCATTTTTACATCTTTAGATCAAGAGTATCTTATCTTGAATATGCCAAAGACCCTACTCTATAACTCTCTATATACTTGCCTTATTCAAGTTCTTGAATAAGAAGAAATCATCTTCACTAATTAGCATTTTCTCTGGGCCATGCTTATTTAAGTTGTTTTCAACCTATTTCTGAAACAAAGGAAAAAGAAGTCTCCTATCTATGAAGTACCCCAGTAGCATAGAGTTCCAACTGCTAGCTCCAACTTTCATGACTTCTAATAGAGGTGAAACCATTGTTATATCTCCAATCTTATGGCTTGGTCAGTACTTACGTTTCTTATGGGGCAAATAATCTCCAATAACATGTTTTTAAGAGTTTCTCGAGTTATCAACACAAGTTTGATGCCATTCCTACTAATACTTCAAACTACTAGGCATACTAGAAGAAGCTAGTAAGGGAGAAAGGATAAGAGCACTCTCTTTGGTAGCAGTAAAATTTGAAACAAGAGGAGCTTTGAAGGAGTGGAGGGGTGAGAACAAGCTAGAGGATGAAGAAGGAGGTTAGGTGAGGGCGGAAGCTAGTACGGGAGGGTAGGCTCATCAAGCTTTATGATCGAATTCATTACCGAAAAGGAAAATAACCGGGCTTGGGACAAAGTGAGAGAAGACCTCCTGTTTAACCATTAACCAAAAACAATTAAAAGGCTAATCCTGGGTAGGAAGAGGTCAAAGAAAAAAGAGGGATGATAACTCCTAATCTAAGATCATGACATATCCTAAGTTAATGAGTTCTCGTTTTATTTTCTTCTTATTCTTTGCAATAATCCTTAGTATAGGTTGAGTTCAAAACATAAATTCCTAATACCTACATGAATGAGATTGATCAATGAAAAACATTGATAGTAATCATTATAAAACAAGTATATGTATCAAATCATAAATTGAATGATACTTTAAGTTGGACTATTTCAAATTATATCAGAGCAATATTTTTTACTTTATACGACAACAATAACAACACTCAACAAGAGTCTCATCGAAATGCGAAATCTAGGGAGATCCAGTAATATACATCTTAACCCCTATCTAATAAAGAGGTTATTTATGATATTTTCTACCTTATATAAATCTATAATAACTACAATAATGCCTTATTGCTCTTGATATTTTCTTAAACATCATTTAGTATTCTTTTGTGAAAGAATCCAAGTTAATTTTTCAGGGATTTAATGAAACTTAGGTATTACGTGGTGTTAACGTAGCCTATTACTAACTAGTCCTTCGACTTATTTGCTTGTTATTTATTTATTTAATAAAATATTACTAATTTTAATATATTTTATGAAAATTGTTTAATAAATATTTTTGAATTAAAAATGCCTAAAATAATAATATGTGATTTAAATTTTAATATTATCATAATCATGATAGTCAAATTACATATATGTATTATTCTTAAATATTTTTAGTTGTAATTTAACCGAGATAAGATATTCACAAAATATTTAAAATAGAATATTTATGCATCTTTTTAAAAATTAATTAAACTCATAATCTAAAGCATACTATTTAAATAAATGTGTATTAAAGAATAAATTTATTAATTGACCTATTATTAAGGATTTCGTGTTAAATATTATTCTTGTAGATATAAAAATCTTCATTATGATGAATGTATAAGTAATCTTTAGAATTTAAATTACCAAATATCATATATAAGAATTATTATATAGTGGTGTTACTTATAACTTAATTTCTTTAGAATAACTCGATTGGTAAAAGTTGAACATATGATAATTTTTTTAAATATAACTGAGTAAGTCAATAGAGATTTTGTTACTTAGAATAATTAAAAAATGTTATATTGATCTTAACTAGTATTGGACTTGAGAATTTTTTTATATTTAGAATAGATTTAGATTTGAAAATATTATTTCCAATACTAATTTATAATAGCAAACATGTTTAGATTCTATATAAAATATTCATTCATTCTAAACTTATGTTTAATTGAAGTAATGGAGGATGAAATAGTTTAATTAGGCAATATGATCAGATAAATTAGTCAAATCACTTTTTATATTCTTAATACTTGAGTGGTTGTGATATTTTATTAAACTATTTTAAAAATAAATAAAGATAAAATTTATTTTATTTAGTCTTAATCATTAATTAGGATTACAATTGTATTCATTCTTTCAACATATTAAAAATATAACCTTCATAACTATAAATTATTGAAGAGAAAATATAATTAAAATTAAGTTGAATTTAATTATAAAATTTAAGATATTTCAAAGACTAAATATGAAATATTAAAAACCATTGAAGTTAAACTCCAGTTATAAAATTAAAATTAGATTATAACTATAATTTATAATTAGACCTATACAAAGTTTAGGCCTTAATTTACATTTTAAAAAAAAGGAACTACATTAAGAGGATTAGTACCCTCTTCAAATTTCTCTCTAATTGGAAGATTCAGTTAGAAATTAAACACTTAAGTAATCATGGTCTTTATATCCAGAGATGATCGATGAAGAGTTGTATAGATAACCAACAAAATAGGTTAACCTTATGCCTGTAATTCTTAATCCTTATTTCAAGTTATTTACTATAAGAAATTATAAGAATGCTTGTGATATGATTATTGTTGATTTCTATATTGATTGGTCATTCAGGATTATTGCCGATCCCACTGAGTAGATCGATATGTGAGGTAAAAACAGAATCCCTCAAAAAGAATATTGCATTGTGAAACAAAGATGGCCCATTAAACTTCATTTCACTCTTTTTTCCACAACTAAAGGGAATGCTATAAATTACACCCAGAAAAGGACATGTTACGAAGTCTTTGTCTGCTACTCGTGAAAGCTTTACATAAAGTACCGTTAAATGGGAATCTATTATGTCTTTTTTAATTTCCAGTGTGAAACAAAGACCTGAGAATTATGAGTAAGTCTTGAGAAATAATCACTAAGATCCAACTACCACATGCTTTAGCAATTCTATTCTACGGTCTTACATTGACATGCTGACGCTAAAGGGACGTCAGGATTTCATCATTTGACGAAGCCATGCATCCTACACATGCAGTTGAACATATTCATATTCCTCAAGATGTATACTGTAGCCATCGACTTCGGTCAAACGTGGAAGTTTTAGGATTAAGTGAACATTAGTCCAAATAGGAATATGAATCATGTAATATGGATAATGTATGTGAAGTGGTTTAACTAGTGGGGGGTTGGAAATTTAGCTTTTTGCATGCGCATTGAAATGGTTTTTATCTTCTCCAATAATTTCAACAGTACTCGATGATATCTCGGTGGATCCATTAGAATGGGACATTGATCTATTGCGGTTGATGTTATCATGCAGTGACCGAGGATCCTGTCCTGTTTGTCTTTAGAAAAACTGATGTTGCTTTTGAGTTTCTAGATTCGGTGACTTTGGCAGAGGAAGTGGAGAAAAATAGAAGCTAAAGGGTTTCTAAATGTTGAACTAACTAACCCAGTTAACATTATTAAACTTCTGTCTTTTGACGCATGTATATAGGAACATAGCAGTTAATTAACAGTACCAAATTACCAATATATCAATCCGTCAATTCAGGACTTAGGCTCTTATATTTACCTTACATGTTTCTCACTCATTATGCATACTCTTTTGACATAAAAATGAACAGTTTTCCTAACATCTTGCCTTCATTTCAATTGGTCTTGTCTTCTTAAACCTATCAAAACCCAGCAATCAGCATCATGTCTAAATAACTAAAAGAGATTACACATGTTAAAAAAATCCAAGAAATTAGATAAATCAATCCAAAAAATTCAATATTCAAAATATAATTCGGGTAGGATACTCTTAAAATTTTCTGAATATTAAATCGATAAATTCATGATCTAACTCAATTCACATTTTAAAAATATATGTTTTATCATTTTCTTCAATTTTACATTAAAGAATTGGATTAACATAATGCAAATTTGGTTTGATACTACAACAAATACTCATCCCAAGTCAACTTCTAAGGACATATTGGTATGACTCTTAAATTAGAGTCATTTATAAAGAAAAGATGATTTCATTATCATCATCATCGTCATTATCAACACTCAACTGAAATCTCGTTGAGTCGTGAGATTTGGAGAGGTTCGATAGTACGTAGCTTTACCCCTATATAGTAGAAGTTGTTTCCGATATACTCATATATAATGTGACATAAAAATATTACAAAATTGTGAATGAATGTGCGAACATATTCAATATTAAAAGAAAGGTACGTACAAAATATGTCAAAGATTGACAATAAAAGATAAGATAGAAATAAATACTAAGAAAGACTTGGACAAGAGTACCTCCACCTAAGGCTGTCGTTACCTTAATTCCACTACTTAGGAAACTAAGTAAGTTAAACTAACTATGTGGTAAATACTATGTAGTAAAATGCAAAGGAAAAAGTTTAATATAACTTACTAGAATGCAAATGCTCTCTTTACGATAGCTCCTTTACTCGTATCCTAGTACGCCCGATTTTTCTATTATGGGCCAAGTTCTCGGTAAGATCCAACCTAGTCATATCATTCTTGATAGAGAAGAGATGATTTGTAACCTAATATTTGAGTTTGGTGAGATATTCATTTTCCCTTATATACACATAGTTGTTCTTCCGAATATGAAGAAAATAACAAACTTTCACAAAATATTAGAATGAGTTTCATACACCAATATTTGTGTGAAAGTATGATTGTAATCAAAACAAGATTTTCAAAATTAAAGATGAGTTTACAAAGAATAAATCTATATAATTGATTTGAGCAAGATGGTTAAGTGCATATTTACAAATGACGAATAAGATATAAATCTATAGTACTTAGATTGGAAATTTATTCTAGTAATATGTTCAATGTACTAATGGTTTATTACATGATTTTCAAGAAAAATGTTTGGTGTGGACTGTGGAGGGATGTATGAAAAAAGACTTGATACAAATCTTCCATCAAAAAATACCAAAAGATTATAGTTGAAAAATAATTCATATCCTAATGCAGTAATGCCTTTGTTTTTAGGTTCAAATATAGATAACTTTTTATATAATTTATTGTTCTCATAAAAAATAATAAAATTTTACATGGCCTTATAATGAATTTTAGAAGCTACTATTTGAGTAAAAATATGTTGAGAATTTGAATAATAAGTTCAAATTAAATATATGCATACAAAAATAGTTGTAAATGGCCTGAACAAGATGTTTATGTAAAGTGTAGCCATAAATGGTGTCATATGAGTTTATAGTCATACTAAGACTTGGTTAAGTGAAATGTTTGAATTGTTAATGATATTTGAATAGTTTAAAAACGATACTAAAAAAGGAGAGAATATACAATGTGAAAGGAGGTTGTTAAAAAAGCTTATTACATTTCCTATAACAAAAATGAATAAATCATTATAATGGTTTAAATGAATAGAAAAAGGATTCATAACTTAATGTTTTAACATTTTTGAATGACCAAGGCTTCCTATGTATCTAAATCATTCCTCCCCATGATATAAAAGATAATAAAATTTTAAATGATAACAATGCTGACTTCATAAATCTATATCGAAGTAAAGTATGATTGTGATTCGACTAAGACGTTCTAATATAAGATATGCTTATAAATAGTAAGATAATTGAGTAAAATCTTCTCACAAATGGTAAATAAGGTTTGAGATTATAGTCAAACTAAACATTTAGTCATGCAAGATTTTAATTTTTCTAAATAGTGTTTACATGGCTTTAGAAAATATTTAAAGAAAAGTAAAACATCTAATTTAAAAGAAAAACATTACAGAAAGCTTGACACATGTCTCGTATCAAGAATAGGTAAAGGACTAGAGTGATTTGTATATATAAAAAATTCAGCTTATTTTCTTAAAATTCTAAGTTGAATGTAAATCCCTTATGTTTAAACCATTCTTTTCCAAATATGAAGAAAAAAAATTACACATTATAATGATGATAATAAGAATATTTGACATAAAATTATAAGGGCATGTTGGACCAAATGAGGTTCTAGCTTATAATTAATGATAAAAATATTATTATATCTTATCACTAATATTTTTATCTTTAGTAATATTAATAAGTCAATATATGAAAGAACAAGTTTAATGGAAGGGTAAAATGAAGATAGGTGCCAATTGAACTAATTAATCAATCAAAAATAGAGAAATAAGCAAAGTCGAGCACATATATAATTTAAGTGTAGAACCAAAAATAAGAAGAAAGCATACATATCAAGATTTAAGCAAATTATTATAATTCTTATTGTAACTCTATCTTGGTCTTGTCAATGAATTAAAGTCTCATTCATTGCATAATTATTTATACTTAGTAAATATTATGTTTACTTTGTCATAATCAAGAGAAATTTTAGAAAGATTTAAATAAATTTTCTTGATACATTAAAATAGTTAAAGAAACTTTCAAAAAGTTTTAGATTAATATTTTTATCAAATGAATATATTTTGACCTTTAAAAAATTTGAAAAGTTTTAAAAAAGTTCTAGGAAGTTTGGTTGATCAAAGTGACGATTTAAGTGACTAATGTTAGGGTTTAACTTTAGATAGAATTGTTGACCAATGCAACTGTGTGGTCAATCATTGTCTTTTAATAACATATATTATGAGTTTGTCAGTATAATAGTTTACTCATATGATGCAATGATCGACCAATTCCCAAAATAATCGACCAATGCTACAGTTACTAGTCATTATAATAACTATTTTATATTTCTAACAAATATTTTAAGTTTTTTTAGTATAAAATAGATCACATATGAGTTTAAGAAAGAAGGTTCGAAATAAAAGAGAGTTTTTAAGAGTTGTGAAAGGTTAAAGTGTGTAAGAGGAGTTTTTGAGTTATATAATTATTGCAATTGGGAAATTACTTAGAGTACACTTTGTTTGGGTTCCTGTTAACCTTAAACAAGATTTGTAAATGTTACTCTTTACTTATGACAAAGACGATATTATATGGAGGGTTGCTTTTCATTAACTAAAGGAAAAAATGGTGAATTCTCAGGTAGAGTTTGAGGAGTGGATGTAGGCTAATGTTATTTGTCAAAAATATTATAAGTCAATTTCTTACTCTCTTTTATTATTCTTTTGTTCTTTTTTGTAATTATTGTATGTGAATTTACCATAACTATTTATTAGTTTAGAAATAGAGAAAGAAAAGACACACAATTCACCTCCTTCTCTTGTGCCATTTTAGGATGAACAATTAGTATCAAAGCGAGTCTCATTCATTGAATTTAGTTTCGAGCAAATTTTGAGTAATGGAATAATTTGAATATATTTTTATCCAAGCTAATATTTATTGTGCGTTTGTGGCCATATTAGTCAACTAATATGACACATTAGTTGAACAATATGTTGAATGATTGAACAATGTCCAAGAATGATCGACCAATGGTATTTTATTAGTCATTGTAACAATTAAATTTTGTTTTTAACAACTATTTTAGGTTATTTTGAGTACAAATAAATCACATATGAGTTGTAAGAAGAATATTGTGTGTATCAAATAACTTATAAGAGTCTTAAAAGGCTAAAGAGTGTAAGAATGTGTTACATAACTGGTCGGGTTGTCGAAGCCTCCAAAATAATTCTGATTCATAAAACTTTTGGTAGTAGTCGTGGAACTAGGTCGAATCCCTAGAGAACTAAACTCTAGTTTCTTAATTTTAAGTAATAAAAAAGGGGGGTGTTGATTAAGAAACTGATTAACTCAAATTAATACGAAATTAAATCAACTGAATTTAAACATGAGCAAGTCAAGATTACCAAACTCCAATTCAATGGAAAGATCTCATCTAATTGTAACATTGATCATTAGTTTGAAAAGAATATTTTCATGATTCAAGCAATTAGTCTGAGACATATTAGGATAGTTGTAATAAGTCTTAAATTTTCCTAAATTAATTGGTTGAAACCCAACATTCAAACCAAAATTTATCATCTATTGACTGGGTGTGATAACATTCTATATCAAATAAATGATAGCAATAAGTTTCGTGAAAAAGACTAAACCCTAAATTAAATAGTTGAGATAGCTGCAACTATTTAATTTAGTTTTCTTGTTTATCATAAGTTAAATATGAAAATTCATAAATAACTTATTTTCTACTTGCATCAATCTTTCATGACAATTACGGATCACTGAATTCCTAGATAGTGATAGAATAATCAATATTAAATTAAAATGTCATATTAATCGAATATTAATCATTCATGAAATATGAGAACTCAAAACAAGAAATACTTGAATTAACACTTGAATAAAAGTTTAAAACACAAAACCTACATGGTTATAACTAGAATATTAAATCCCCTTGAATAAGAGAGATTGAGTTTAGCCACACAAACCTTTTGCTCCAATAATAAGAATAGAAGAAAGCAGAGAATTATGAAAAACGTAAGAGGAGAGAACCTTTTTCTATTGTGAGGAACGTTCTTTTTATAGGATTTTCTAATCTAATCCTAATCTAACTCTAACTTTTAAAGATGTTTATCTAAAACAAATTTAAATTCAAACTCCTACATGATAGGGATAAGAAAAGTTTCTCAGTTAAACTCCAACTCTTCAAGTGATCGGTCTTATCCATTGCATCAATCTCTTCACTTTATCCAAAATTTGTGATTATCATTAATAGAGTCCCAATTCAATGCAATCTCCACTTTTTATCTCCTAAAATAAAACAAACATTAATTTCCATATTTAAGCACCAAAATAAATCTAAAACAAAGAAGATAATATTAAATAATATAGCAAGATAAGATCTTATCAATAACATATATTAAGCCTTTGTTTATTAGTGTAAATAAGGAAAAGAATTTTTTAGTTGTATAATTATTGCAATTGAAAAAATTCCTCAAGGTACTCTTTGTAAGGGTTCTCTTTACTTTAAACAAAATTTATAAAAGATTAGTCTTCTTACATGACAAAGAAGATATTGAATTGTGAAACAAATGTTGATTTATACCCTACAGCTAATCGCTTTGGTTGTAGTTTCCTGACAAATTATTTAAAGGCATTCTTTATCTTGTACATATTTAGATATATACGATAAAGTTTATGAGATAATTGTACATTGCAAATGAAATTATAATGAGATTGTAATTATGAGATTCATATTGCATTTATGTATTATTCCTAAATATTTCTAGTCATTATTCTATTAAGATTGGACATTAATAGAACGTAAAATGACTAGTACACGTTTTGTTTTTCTTATGAAGGAAGTAGTTGATCTCATAAGCTAAAGTATAGAGATACTTAAACAAACATGTAGGTACTTGCTAGAGAACAAGTTCACTGAATAGACCTGATATAAGAAATTCATTTAAAACATTACTTATATGTCTACAAAATTTTCATTGTAATGATTGTATAAGTGATTCTTTGACTTGAGGTCACCAAAGTTATCTTGTATGCGAATTGCTATGTTTTGATAATACTTATGATCTATTTAATCATAAGTCGTTTAATTGGTAGTTATTGGATGTAGCATGAACTATATGAAGATAATTAAGTGATCAAGATAGAATTCATCACCCTAAAGTAATTAGGAAGAATGTTTCGTTGTTCTCGATTAGTATCAATTCAAGAAATCATTGGCTAAGGTGAATTGAAATGATATTTTGTAAATAGTTTACAAATGTCATTAATTGAATCGATAGCTAATGACAGAGAACTAATATAATTATACTCAAAATAGAGTAGACATTAATTTTATGCTCTATGTCTAATCGAAACATTGTATGATGAAAGGATTGAATTATACGAAAAAAATTATGCACGGAAAGGTTAGTCAAAACCATTTTGACATTCCTAAATATTTGCGTGGTCATGAAGCGTTGTTAGACGCCAATCTTAATTTATGATTATAAATTACTTAATTGGAGAAATAAAGATAAATTAAAAGAACTTTTAATTTATCTAATTTTAATTGTGAATTAAAATTAGATGTTACAATCATTACCAACATATTTGGGAACTTAATGGGTCTCACATATAAAATGGGTTGAAGGGAGCAAAGTTAATTTAATCAAGTTGGATTTGATTGTAAAGTTTGAGAAACTTTATGACTAAATATGAGATATTTAATAAATAAGGATCAATATGAGATATTGAATCTTATATAGGCATAATTGGTATTTAATTAGAATTATTTGTAATTCTAATTAAAGTTCAATTGAAATTAGAAATTAATTTCAATTAAATTACTAAAATGTCCAAAACTTATTATAAATAGGCTTAAGCTCTATGGAGTTAGCACTTCTTGCTTAACCCTCTCCGTAAGAGTTACACAGTTCTCTCCACCTGTTCTGTGAATACTGTTAGAGGCTGGACATTTGTGTGGCTACGGTAGTTAAGACAGAACAGTTTCGGGAACAGTTCGAGGGATACGACAAGACAAAGATTAAGTTTTGAAATAAGGTACGAATTAAATTTCCGCTTTATTATAATTTGAATTAATTATTTTCAGGAGCTAAATAGATCTTAGTTTTCTAAAAATCAAAAGCCACGAAAAAGTTTCGTGATTATTTCGTTACGGTCGAGATCGGATCTCAACCCAATTTCACAACAACAAGGATATCCCATTAAACATCATATTCACTCTTGTTCCACGACTAAAAGGAATGCTATAAATTAAACCCAAAAAAGGAAATGTTACAAAGTCTTTGTCTGCCACTCATGAAAGGTTTATGTAAAGTACTATCCGTTAAATGGGAGTCTATTATATCTTTTTAATTTTAAGTGTGAAGAAAAGACTGGAAAATTATCACTAAATTCCACTTTAGCAATTATATAGTCCACGGTCTTACTTTAACATGCTGACGCTGATGGGCCATGCACCCTGCACTTGCGCCTGCACCTGCGCATATTCATATTCCTCAATATATATACTGTAGCCATCGACTTCAGTCTAACATGAAAGTTAAGGACTAAGTCTGCATTATTCCAAATAGGAATATGAATTATATAATATGGATAATGTATGTGTGGTTTAACTAGTGGAAGGTTGGAAATTTAGCTTTTTGCATGCGCATTGAAATGGTTTTTATCTTCTCCAATAATTTCAACAGTACTCGATGATCTCTCGGTGGATTCATTAGAATGGGACATCTATTGCAGTTGATGTTTTATGCAGTGACCGAGGATTCTGTCCTGTTTGTCTTTGGAAAATCTGATGTTGCTTTTGAGGTTCTTGACTCTTGATTCAGTGACTTTGGCAGAGGAACTGGAGAAAAATAGAAGCTAAAGCGTTTCCAAGTGTTGAATTAACTAACCCAGTTAACATTATTAAACTTCTCTGTCTTTTGACGCGTGTATTTAGGAACATAATACAGTTAATTGACAATACCAATATATTAATCCATGATTTCAGGACCTAAGCGCTCTTATGTTTACATACATGTTTCTCACTCATTATGCATATTCTCTTAACATAAAACTGAACAGATAGTTTTCCTAACAACTTGCCTTCATTTGTCTTCTTAAATCTATCATAAACAAGCAATACCCATGATGTCTAAATAACTAATAAGTTGTTTGGTTCTATTTTTGTATTTTTATTGTAGTTTTTAGATTTCATTTTCTGTTTTTAGTTTATATTTTTCTTTAAATAAAAACAAAAGCTTGTTTAACATTTTAATATGGTTATATTTTTTTTATCACGGGTAATAATTAAATATTATATAAAACTTAAAAATAAATTATCAAATTGGATTATTAAAAATAAACTTAATAATTATTAAAAATTAAAAAATACATTATTAAATTTATTTTGAATAAGTCAGTTAGCATGTCATTGACACCTCACTTTAAGCTAAGCAAGCATGCTTGTCCTTCAATAGAAAAGGAAAAAGATTGTATATCTTCTGTTCTATACTCATCTGCAGTTGAGTCTCTGATGTATGTTATGATGTGTACAAGGCCAGATATTGCACAGGCTATTGGGTTAGTAAGTAGATTCTTGTCTAATCCAGGAAAGGTTTATTAAGAAACAATGAAGTGGATTTTGAGATACTTGAGATGTACTTCAAAATGAAGTTTGTGCATTGGTGATGAGGAGTCAAGTCTAGCAAGTTATACAGATGTAGCCATAGTTAGAGATTTTGATAGAAGAAAATTTTACTTAAGGTTTTTTGTTTAAGTTTACAGGGGGAGTCATTTCATGATAATTAAAGCTACAAAAGTGTGTAGCTCTATTTATGACAGAAGCAAAGTATGAAGCTGCAGTGGAAGCAAGTAAGAAGATGTATTGGTTGAAAAGATTTCTTTAAGAGTTGGATGTGAAGCAACAAGACTATTTAATGTTTTGTTATAGTCAAAATGCTATTGACTTAAGCAAAAACATCACATATCATTCTCCTACAAAGCATATAGATGTCGTATATCATTAGTTGAGGTCCGTAATTAAGGATCAACAATTGATGTTAAAGAAGATTCATACGAACTTGAATGGTGTTACTATTGACTTCTAAGGACATATTGGTAGACTCTTAAATTAGAATCATTATTAAGAAGAGATTATTTTTAACCTAATATTTGAACTATGGTGAGATATATATTACCCTATATACCATATAGCTAATCTTCCGAATATGAAAAAAATAACAAACTTTCACAAAATATCATAATACATTTCATACAAATATTTGTGTGAAAGTATGATTGTAATTCGAATAAGAATTTCAAAATAAAAGATAACTTTACATATAATAAATATAATTGATTTGAGCAAGAAGATTTAGAGCGCATTTACAAATGACAAATAAGATATAAATTTATAGTTAGACTGTAAATTTAATCTAGTGAGATGTTCAATTTACTAATGGTGATTAGATGACTTTCAAAGAAAAATGTTTGGTAGGGAGGGATGTATTAAAAAAGACTTAATACAAATCTTCCATCAAAAAATACACAAAAGATTAGAGTTGCTTATATAGAAAAGATAATTCATATCCTAATGCCTTAACTTTTAGGTTCAAATATGGATAATCTTATATATAAATTATTCTTATCTTAAATATGAAAAAAATAATAAAATTTTATATGGCCTTGTAATGAAATTTAGAAGATAATGTTTGAGTAAAAATAAGTTTAGAATTTCAATAAGAAGTTAAAATTAAATATGTGCATACAAATATAGTTGTAATTGACTTGAACAAGATGTTTATGTAAACTGTAGCCATACATGGTGTAATATGAGGTTATATTCATACTGGAGGCTTGGTTAATTGAAATGTTTGAATTGTTAACGATATTTGAATGGCTTAAAAAAAGATATAAAAAAAGCAAGAATATACAATGTGAAAGGAGGCTGTTAAAAAAGCTTATTACATTTCCCCAGAACAAAAATAAATAAATTATTAGAGTAGTTTGAATGCATAGGATAAGGATTCGACTTAATGTTTCAAAGTTTTTGATTGAGCAAGATTTCCTATGTATATAAAGCATTCCTCCCAGTGATATAAACGTAACAAAATTTTCATCTACAATGTGACTTCATAAACTTATATCCAAGTAAATATACAATTATGATTCGACCAAGAGATTCTAATATAATAAATACTTATAAATAATAAGAATAATTAATTTTAAGCAAGATGTTTGAATAAAATCTTCTCACAAATGGTGAATAAGGTTTAATATTATTATAGTCAAACTAAAGATTTAGTCATGCGAGATTCTTATTTTTGCTAAATGGTGCTCACATGATTTCAGAAAATAATTAATGAAAAGTAAAATGTCTTATATATAAGAAAAAATATTACAGAAAGATTGACACATGTTCTATATCAAGAATAAATAAAGGAGTAGAGTGATTTATTTATTTTAAAAATTCAAGCTATTTTCTTAAAATTCTAAGTTGAAATGCAAATCCCTTATATTTAAACCATTTCTTTTCAAACGTGAAAAAAAATCACACCTTAAAATGATGATAATGAGAAGGTTTGACATAAATTTATATGGGCATGATGGACCAAAAGAGGTTCTAGCTTATAATTAATGATAGCAAAATATGTTACTACTAATATTTTTATCTTTAGTAATATTAATAAGTCAATATATAAAAGAACAACTTCAATGAAAGGGTAAAATGAAGAAAGGAGCTAATTGAACTAATTAATCAATCAAAAAATAGAGAAAATAAGCAAAGTGGAGCACATATACAATTCAAGTGAATAACCAAGAATAAGAAGGAATGATACATATCAAGATTTAAGCAAAATATTATAATCTTATCATAACTCTATTTTGGTCTTGCCAATGAATTAAAGTCTTAATCATTGTATGATTATTTGTACTTATGATATATTATATTTACTTTGTCATATTCAAGAGAAATTTTAGGAAATTTTTAAATAAAACCTTCTTGATGCGTTAAAATACTTTAAGAACTTTTGAAAAAGTTTTAGGTTAATATTTTTATCAAAGTAATGTGTTTTAAATTTTGAAAACAAAGCTTGAAAAGTTTTAAAAAAGTTTGGCCAATCAAAGTGATGATTTTATGGACCAATGTTAGGGTTTAGATATAATTGTTGACCAATGTAATTATGTTGTCAATCGTTATCTTTTAATAACATATACTATGAGTTTGTTAGTATATTGGTTGACTAATATGGCAATTGATCGACCAATTCCTCGAAAATGGTCGAGTAATGCTATTGTTACTAGTCATTATGATAATTAATCTTTATTTCTAACAACTATTTTAAGTTATTTGAGTATAAAATAAACCACATCAAAGTTTTAGAAAAAAAGGTTGGGAATACTAGAGAATTTTTAAGAGGGTTGAGAGGTCAGAGAGTGTAAGAGGAGTTTTTGAGTTTTATAATTATTGCCATTGAAGAAATTACTTAAGAGGACACTTTACGACGATTCCTCCTGACCTTAAACAAGATTTGTAAAAGGTCACTCTTTACTTAAGAAGATATTGTCTGAATGGTTGCTCTTCACTCACTAAAAGAAAAAGTTAGTGAATTCTTAAGTATAATTTGAGGAGTGGATGTGGGCAAGGTTTTTTGTCAAAAATATTATAAGTCAATTTTGTCTCTCTTTTCTTACTCTCTTTTATTATTCTTTTGGTCTTTTTCTAATTATTGTATGTGAATTTACTATAAATATTTATTAGCTTAGAAATAAAGAAAAAAGGTCACATATAATTCACCTCCTTCTCTTGTATCATTTGAGGATGAACAATTAATATCAATGCGGGTCTCTTTCATTGAATTTAGTTTCAAGAAAATATTTTGAATAATGAAATAATTTGATTCTTTTTTATTCAATATAATATTTAATGTGTGTCTATGACCATATTATTAACTAATATGACACGTTAGTTGAACAATATGTTGAATGATTGAACAGTGTCCTTGAATGATCGACCAATGATATTTTATTAGTCATTGTAATAATTAATGTTTGTTTTTAATTGTTTCTAACAACTATTTTAGGTTTTTTGAGTATAAATAAATCACATATAATTTATAAGAAGAATATTGTGTGTATGGAAGAAATTATAAGACTCTTAAGAGGCTAAAGAGTGTGTTACATAACATATGTTGAGTTTTTGTTGATTAGTGTAAATAAAGGAAAGACTTTTTTAGTTGTATAATTACTGCAATTGGTTTCTTTTTTACCTTAAACAAAATTTATAAAGGAAGATAATGAATTTTCAATTAGAGCTTAGAGAATTGATATACCAAGTGTTATTTGACTGAACTATTTTAAATCATTTTTGTCTCTATTTATTTACTCTCTTTTATTATTTTAATATTTATTTTATAATTATTCTATATCATAATCATTCGTTATTCTAAAATAGGAAAAAAGTGAACACTAATTGGAGGATATCACCATTGAAAGGGGATATGATCATTTGTTCTGGTTATTATGTTCTTACCATATTCTATGTACAATAATGTAATTTTAACTACAAATCGACATCGTATTGTGCAAAAAATATGATGGGAACAGAATAATCAAAATAAGTGATCTGAATCTTATTAAAAGACGAGAATACATAGAAAAAAATCTCTAAAAAATGAAAGGGCCTTAAACTATTTAATCTATATTACTTTTAAACAAGCTATATAAACAAGTGACGCTACTATCCTAGAACATTGGATTCTTGTTCGGTGCACAGAAGAACTATTTACTTGTGAAGTTAAGAGATTGGAAACTCTTTTTGGAGGAGAGCTGATCCTCTGGCTCATATACTTTGTACCTAACCTGTACTGTCAACTTAAATGAATAAGTGAGATCCTTTGACACAAGCTACAAAATACCTGAGCCGAAAGATCCAAGTAACTTATTGGAGTGAAGTAAATCATAAGTTTATGATTGCAAAATTTGGGAAAATCCAACTTCAAAAGCGCCACGGTAGCAGTGACAGGATCATGAGATCACCTTGCCTGGGTATAGATTTGTTAGAACTGTAGTGCCTCGTACTTTGACATATGACTTAATCATAATATCTAAACAGAATTTAGCTCCACAAAGGTGGGTCATGTACTTCTAGAAGTGTATGTCCCACGAATTCACTTTTTCAGCGTCGGCCAGGGTATGTTACGTCCTTTTGTCTCACCAGATCATGCAACTCACTGCTTCTAACTTCAGTTTTCACCAGTTCTTCAGACAAGTATACTATGGAGGGTAATAAAAACGACAAGAACGTTGACCAACATCCACAAATCATGGAGGGGGAGTGGAGAAATGTGAAGCAGTCTGGAGCCGGTTGATTTAGTTGATGCAATCTACAAATTAAAAGCAACATGAGATTAAGATGCTCTACCGTTTGATTAATGAATTATAACAATCTATATATATATATATAAGCATCTGATTCAATCCGTGCATAATTTGACTGATTCAATCTGTGTATAATTTGACCAATTAAGTTTATCAAAACAGTCAAATATATATACAGTGTCTGATAAAGAGCAATAACTCTCTCTATGTAACCCGAGTTAGTACATGGGCCATTCTAGTAAATAAAATATTAAAATATTACTATTATTAAAGAAGAAATGATCAAAATTATATTTTAAATCTTCAAAATATAACTCGAGCTTTAATGTTTTGAAGAGTTTAAATTGAACCATAATGTTTTCAAAATCTTTAAAACAGACTTAAATGAATGAAAAATTAACATAATTAACTTTGTGAAAATTAAATGTCATTTTAATGCTGACATGACATTGTTTATATATTTTTTAAATAAAGTGTAAATATTTTACTGTCACTTAATTAATTTTTAAAATTAATCAATAAATGGATCTCACAACTCCATCTGGGTTATGAATTTCATACAGTGGGTTTCATTTTTATTTTTTTTTGGATAAATCAGAGGAATATATTAGAAAAAAAAATATGTACAAAATGTCCATTTACAAGCGCCCCTGGAAGCACAACAATCGAATATAAACAAATTGACACAAGCTAGGCAAGGTGAAACAAAGCAGGAAAAAAAAACGGACAGTCAAGAGTAATACACTAGGAGCACCACAGAACCAAAGCAACTAATAACCAAGAAAAATGCACCCGATGATCAATAGCTCCAAAAGAATCAAACCATTGGCGAAGGCTGCTCATAGACTCCCCAGGCACCGAAATGGTCAAGAAAGGCAACCACCACGTAGGGAGTACATTGAACTACAGTGGGTTCTATTTGTCAAGCCTATATGTATATATTTTAGATTATGAGTCTCATTTGAATGTGACAAGGGTGACCATTTTTTATTAAAAATAAAAAAATAATTTCACGTCAGTTTTAACGTAACGTTTAACTGACGGAGAGTTAACCTAGTTAAATTTTCCATTTACTTGGTTTGTTTTAAATGTTTTGAAAATATTAAAGTTTAATTTAAAGTTTTCCAAATTTTAAAGTTTGTTATAATGGTTGACATTCAAAATGTATTTTTAGTTAAGAAGATACCAAAATACATGGTTATTTAAGCAAAGAATGAGAATAATACCGTTGGAGGGAAACATTCTTGACAATTAAAAAGTTTCCACGCCACTATTTAATTAATCATTCACCTGTGCACCCCTTACCTTGCCGTTAAAGCAGTTCTAGTTGATCACCAACCAATGGTATTTATCAATTTCCAAGATGTGTACAAGAGCTAGAAGACATACTTCAGCTTATATTTTATGTTTCTTGCACATAAAATAATTATAAACAAGAGTTAATCTCGTCCTATCTTAATGTCACTCTCTCTGTTGTATATGGCGTATTGTAATCAATAATCAAAACAATCTACAAGAATTACCCGGAAAATATTGTTGGAAATTTATAAATGGAGTAATCTTGCTTCGGAAAGAGACATAAGAATGAACTGAGTTATCTATGAAAATGGAACTCATAATTCAATGTCTTAAAATTTAGAATTGATAAACTAGTTTACTTGGATTCTGTCTAATTTCTCCAAAACCTCCTCAAAACCCTTCAAATACGAGTATAGGATAAGGCTTGGTATAGTATTGTTGGCAAGTTCTTCATATTTCCTACATTTGGATTGGGTTCATATTTTGTAGATTTAGTAGAATCTGTATTTACTCACATATTTTGGGAAGCTAGTAAAAGCAAACAAAGTTTATTCCCTAAATGTTGGAAACAATCAACTCATAAACACTGCATATCAATTAGTCAATGCAGACAGAAACAGGACATTAATTGGTAAAGAAAAAGGAGGCAATCATGGCTTTCTGTTTATTCGGTGGGTAGTTGAAGAAGACTTCAATGTCACAAATTTCTATGGCATCTCCCGTGAAAATGGATACACTTATCCCCTGCAAGTAACGAAATTAGGACAAGAAAAGGGTTACTATCCAAAAGAGAAGATGACTTCTGCTACGGTCAATTGCTTCTCAAACTTTTAGTTGTCAAAAGGTACTACTGTATCCGTCTCTCTTGGATACTTCGAGCCCCTATAAAAAGGGGAATCTGTCTTGGTTTTTTCCAAGCAGAGAAAAAGAAACAGAACACTGTTTGGGTTCCATCCTTTGCTCACTGTATTTGTCCTCACTTCTAAATTCTGTTCAGGCTATAAAGGGATGGGCGAGATCTCAGCGACCAACGGTAATCATGAAGTTCGTTTGGCTGTGAAGGAAGATAATAACCCTCCCGTCTTGACATCCAAGGATTCATTCTTGAGCTTCTCTGTGCCTTTTGCCCAGAAGGTTACTAGCACTGGCCAATGTTTTTCTTGTTATCTTTTTCGTTTAAGCTTTCTGCTTTCTGCATCAAATTTTGGTCTCAAAGGTCGGTCTTTTTTGTGTACACGTTTCATATGATTTTGAGATCATGGTTATCTCTTAAAGTTCATGTCCAAATATGAAACTTTCAACTATTTTCTTTGACCAAAGCAACTCGTTCTTCATTTGTAGTTGAAGATCATTACAGAATTCTGTTCTTTAGTGATTGGGGTACATAACTGAC
Organism: Erythroxylum orinocense; assembly: GCA_025531955.1. Classification (NCBI taxonomy): domain Eukaryota; kingdom Viridiplantae; phylum Streptophyta; class Magnoliopsida; order Malpighiales; family Erythroxylaceae; genus Erythroxylum; species Erythroxylum orinocense. The sequence goes on from JANZLX010000002.1 coordinate 33,974,744, forward strand.
ATGAGAGACAAGTTCGAGTACTTTTTGGGATCTGCTGTATCGAAACATAGTGATTGACGAAATCGATGTTATTGAATATTGATGTGCAGTTGATAGCCGAGTTGTTTGGTACATACTTCCTCATATTTGCGGGATGTACGGCGGTGTCTGCGAATCTGAACTTTGATAAGGTGGTGACGCTGCCAGGAATATCAATAGTATGGGGATTAGCTGTGATGGTTCTGGTTTACTCCGTTGGTCACATCTCCGGTGCCCATTTTAACCCTGCCGTCACTCTTGCCTTCGCCACCTGCAAGAGATTCCCATGGAAAGAGGTAAGAATTGACAACTTGACATCGACCCTGTTGAAAAAACCAGGTGAACTAAATACAATACAGGACATAAATTGACTAAATGGCCAAAAAATTCCTTTCTTTCTTTGTCTATCAATTGTTCCTGTTCCAACTTGTGAAATTTCAATGGCCTCTACATATGTGTCTCATGTAGGTACCACCTTATATACTAAGTCAAGTCGCTGGATCAACGATGGCTGCAGGAACTATTCGATTATTATTTACTGGACACCAAAATAAATTCACAGGAACTATGCCAGCAGGTTCAAACATGCAATCCTTTGGAGTTGAGTTCATAATCACATTCTATCTCATGTTTGTCATATCAGGAGTTGCCACTGATAACAGAGCTGTAAGTAACTATCAATCCCCTAATCATGAGCCCAAATTAGATACGGATGTATGATTGACATTGGGGGTTGCCTAGTTTATGTCGCCAACTTCTTGACGCTTCTTGTTTCACTAAATTATCCTGTCTTTGTAAGGTAGTTGAATTAGATAATATTATATGTAGTTGCCATCCTGAATCATTTAGTTGTCTTCTTCTGTAATTTATGCAGATTGGTGAACTTGCTGGACTTGCCGTTGGTGCAACAGTTTTGCTTAATGTAATGTTTGCAGGGTAAGTAGCAAATCTTTTATTTGTTTATTTTAATGAAAATATTTTAAAAAAATGGTTTTCCATATTCCATTCCTCAAGTCAGATGGTTTGAATTCAAGGATTGTATCCCAAAAGCCATCAAACTATTGTCTTGAAGAGCAATTGAGAATTTCAACTTGGGTATTTAGAAACTCCTGTTGCTGTTCTGCAGGGCAATTTCAGGAGCATCAATGAACCCAGCAAGAAGCTTGGGACCAGCAATTGTGTGGCACAGGTATGAGGGGATATGGATATACCTTGTATCAACAACACTTGGGGCTCAGGCTGGTGCCTGGGTCTACAATATGATCAGGTACACCGACAAGCCCCTGAGGGAGATTACCAAAAGTGGATCATTCTTGAGGACCAGACGAACTTAACAAGAAACTCACTACCAATAAGTTTTCTGCGTTTCTTACTACAAAAATAGAAGGCAATCAATGTTATTCCAACAGTTCACTGCTTTTGTTTGTAAACGTCCCATGTCATAAAATAACTTTGTACGTAGTTTCTAAGAACAAGTGTGAACTTTTGGATAGAAAAGATATGATCGAGTTCCTTTATGGATAAAGTCATGTGAACCAAACCTCTGAAGATATGACAGCATTAAACTCTGCCCATAAACACGTATGGAGAGGAGATGATTTAAGAATATTACAGGACATCACGTTTTCTGACAACTCTCGTATATAGAGAAAGTAAAAGTAGCCTCTGATACGATTTTGAAATACTTCAGGATGACGAATTATACAAGTAAAATGTAGCTGCCAAGATGGATAAGCAACCAACCAACTGTATACTTAAAAGTAGCTTCTGATTGATTGTCAAATACTTCAGGATGACGAATTATACAAGTAAAAAGTAGCTGCCAAGATGGATAAGGAACCAACCAACTATATACTACCCGCATGATCCTCTCCGGTCTTTTGGGTAAATAGAGATATAAACTAATGATCACGTGATTCATGGTTGGTAAGACTTAGTACAGCCATTTGATTAATTTAGTGACGCTTTGAAACTTTTCATCCGTCAATGTTCAAGCTCAACATGATTCTCTAGTTCATGTAAGTCACACCTTTTCTTATACGTTAATATCCCTTTTTCTTGTCCAAGACGTGGCTTACATCATCTGACTTCCTCAACGGAAGCATTTTTTGTAATTTGTTTTTAAGGTACCTATTGAGATGTAATTAGGCCTAAAATTTATCATATTATCGTAGCCTAAACTTTGTTTTAATAGTTTAAGACAATATCTGACCTGTTATAGCTCCTTAATTAATATGCTTATTAGATGTTCAGCTTTGCTCTAAAATAAGATCTGAACCCAAAAGCCAGAATGGACGACGAACATGACCGCTATCGGTAGGCTTCTATGTTTAAGAAATTAACTTGCAGTCACATTCTGCTTAGAACAGACCATTCTTGCTCGAGGCCTTGATGATATCCAAGTTTTTGTGACATCATAGAAATAATCAGCTCATTATCTAAAACAGACCGTACCTGTTCGAGGCTTTGATGGTATTAAAGTTTTAATTGATATTATAAAAATAATCAGCTAATTATCTAGAACAGACCGTACTTGCTCGAGGACTTGATGATATCGAAGTTCTGCATAATGAGGTCGATTAGGGACGACATCCATGGGGTTTATAACCTATGTAACTCTATATAAGAGCACCTCTTGTTCCTGATTTAATAGCTGAAGTTAATAAGCATGCATGAATATCCAAGGGAAACAATGTTAATAAAGGATGCCCATCATTTATCATGACAGGTCAGAAGATAGGAAATGAAATCCAATGTCCAGTATATATGTCTCCAGGAACTAAATATAACACTATATTGTCGCTTTTCCTTTCTTGTTAGATGTAAAATCTTAAAAGCGTTTTTGTAACAGATCAGTCCATTATACATTGAAGGATGTTATCACCTATAAAAAGAGCTAAAAGAATTAAAGAATGGAAGAAGCTTAAATGTTAGGGTGCCTTAACCGGCAGATTTGTTCATATAAACAGATTAGTATTTAGTAGTATAACATTCGATCTTCACTTGTATCACATCCGCCAGCATCAACTTTGTTCTGGGACACCATTTGTATTGAAACTAGCAGGCAGGTCCCTTGGCCTTGTTCTCGGAATAACAAGTGGTGTGCAACAGATGAGGATAAACAGAAACTCCATCATAAACAACATAATGCTGGTCCAGACAAATATGGTTTTCCTCCAACACCATATAATCCTCTTGAAGAAAGGAAGTTCAGACTGAAGTACGAGAGATGCTTCATATATTTCAGGGATCCCAGCAGCAGGAAGGAATTCAGCTCTTTGTTCAATTACCACCTTCAAACAGGAAGTTGGAACAACTCCTTCCGTGAAACCTTTTATCTTCAATTCCAGATTCTGGGATTCTGATATGTAGCCAGCAACAAGGGGTGCAATCTTTAGGAAAGTTAAAAGTATTCGGATAGGCTGACTTTGGAATTTTAGCATGCATGGCTGGCTTTTGCTGGCAATGGTTTTACCATTGGCAGACAGGAACTCCACCCGGACCTTCAAATTGTAAAAAACTTGAGTAAAACAACCATTCTTCAAACATATACATGAACAGTACGAGTAAAGTACAAAAATTGGAAATTTTATCAAACTAAGACCATGTAACAAGGGAGAGAGTACATAAGTCATAGTTAAACAGTTAATACATCTATCTCTATCCATCAACTTAAAAAAACCAATATATTAAGACTTAGAACTTGATACATTCAGTATGCGGCATGGGTGCAAAGATGGGTATGTAAATTGATGTGTGGTTTGGGTCAACTGATTCACTATCATGGGTAATGGGATAATTAAAGATGAAACTCAAAGCACATACAAAAGGTTGGAGAAACATCCCAAGAGATATCCCTGATTTATTTAAATAACAAAATATGCAAACATTTGGAATTAATATTTCACCTTGTCTACTCTGATCTGAGGCCTCTCCAAATTATGGTCAACTTATCACAATACTCTGGCTGTAGTTTCTCAAATCTTGATACATCTCCCTCCAAGAATAAAAATCTATTATGCATAGCTTTTGAGAATTGGAACAGGGGACCAGAAGAACATTCGATGGGGGAATATAGAAACTCCTACAGTCTTACTAAACATCTTTGATGTATGGCTTTCAGGACTACAGTAAAAACTCCATACATATCTTTCCATCCACATATCTCGTGGAGTGCCAGAAAATTTCACTTATCAAATGTCACAACAATGGTAATCTACTTCATTGTTCAAAGCCCTTTCTAATTTAATTGGAATAAGAAAAAGGCCTTAATGTCAGGCAGTATTTCTGCCACATCTGAACTGCAGCAATTGTCGATCAAATTTTTATAGGAGAAGCTCTCTACCCGTTAACATGACGACATTTACCCTCCTTCCCTCTCCCTACCCTCGACCCAACTCCGACAAAATAACCAAAATTGTAGAATATCAAGTACTGCACCGGAATAGGTTTAGCCAGAAAAGAGTAATACATGTTAAAAAATATTGAAAAACAGATTTCAAGGGAAAAGTTTAACGTGACATCCAAAAACATTCCGTGTTTAAAGAACCAAACGAGTACCTGAAACATCCCCAGATTTCGGTTATATTCTGATTCAGGCAACGTCAATGAAACATCAACTTGTAACTTATGATTAGGTGGTATAGCCCGCGGTCCCAACTTCGTGATATCTCCATCGTTGTCCTTACCATTCACACCACAGTCAAGACTACCACGAGACGATATGGGCAGATATGCAACTGGACTGTTCTTTGTATAATCAAAGTTCAAACCTTGCCTTATTTGCATTGGTTCCTCCACCAAATACCTCATCAAAAAGCCGCTGATCACAACTGACAAAACCAGCAACCCAAACAAAATGGTACAAACATAAATGGACCACAAAAATCCCCACCCGAATGTCAAGAAAAACTTCCAAATTGTTTTCTGATCCTTTAACGAATCATTTAAAAAGGGACCGAGCATCCTACCAATTAAACTGCCCAAAGACACCAACTTCCGCAGACAAAGTTGTCTAACACGCCTTGCAACTCCAATTGGATCAACAACCAACATGTAAGAATGATACAACACCCAAACTGGAAAGCTGACGAAAGTAAACAACAAATTTAGCTGAAACCCAATTGCCTTGAACACCAAATCAACAATAGACACAAGCAAATTCGATGAACTAGAGTCGACATCTTCAGCCCCTGAATCGGCCGGGCCACCAACTAGGTCACCATTCGATACGGTCTCAATTGATCCCTGTGTCTTCGCATCCTCCCCCTCAATTACACCGCTCACAGTCCCAAACGGCTCAACAATGTCCTGAATCGTCCGTGCAGATTCGGAACTCTCCAAATTCTTCTCATTTTCCTTCAAAGCGCCGTCAATTTTGTATCTCCTTTCTCTAATATCCGCTTTTGGGTCATTGACTTGGGTAACGCTCGAACCGTCAGAGGAGGAACCAGGGGCGGAGTCCTCGGACGCGGCGTCGGGGAATCTGCTACGGGATATTGATCGGCGACGGATCGTGGACACCGAGGAGGAAACCTCCGAAAAAGGAAGGTCGACGGAGAGAGTGGAGTCGCAGGTGGAATGACCGTATTGGTCGGTCTCGGAGCAATCATGAAACGGGAAGTCGTCGAGCGCGTCATGGAAAGAAAGGTCTTCTTCATCCATGCAAAGAAAAAGATCCGATTGGGACAGAGGGACTCTTGGTTTCTCGCTTCGCAAGTCGCAACACAGTTCGAATGCCACGTCGCCAGTTGCTGTCTTAACCACATTCGCTCTCCGTCTCCTCAACACAACACTTTGTTAATGCGGGTAAGTCATACGCAACATTATTCTATTCGAACTATCAAATCAATTGATAAACTTGAGCATGAGACGGGTCTCACGTTTATTTATTCGGGACTTACGCAGAATTCACATAAATAAATGACTGAGATCTCTGTTTTGAAACTCGAACTGGACCGATCAGTTTGACCGGTGACCGGTCGACTATTCAGTCTGAGTGACCCCTAAAAACCAATCTTTAATTGAACCAGTGCGAACCGGTAAGAACCGGTCAATTGACCGGTTAAACCGGGATTGGTTGAGCGGGTTAGCCACTGATTCAACAAATTTTTTTATTTGCTTTTTTCTTTCATGTGTTTTTTAATTCTTTCAAAAGTAAAATCTACCTTTTCTCCAGAAATCTAACAGAAGTATAGAAATTTATATTATTTGATATATTTTTCTTTTTTAATATTACTAATATTATATATAATTATTGCGTAATTATGGCGTCACACTGATTCGACCGTCAAGCCTATTTAATGCTAGTATGCACCTTCAAACCTCAATCAAAGGCTCAAACTATGTATCTCCAAATGCCAAACAGCATTAGAGAAAATTTGTTTTCTCTCACTGAATGCTAAACAACATTAGAGAAAACCTTTATGTTCTTAAACTGAATGCTAAATTGCATTAGAGAATCTTTATAGGATTAAAACTTATATCCCCCTATGTCATGTTAACTTTATGGATATCCATACTTGGGTTAGCCAGATATCGACCCAGCAGTCCAACAACAAATGCAATGTCCGGTTTAGTGCACGCTTGGGCATAAATCAGGCTACCAACTACACTAGAGTATGGGACATTTCTCGTAGCCTCTCTCTCAACTTTATTCTTTGGATACTGTGTCAAAAATAATCTCTCTCTATAAGAGATAGGTGCTACAACAAGTTTACTGTCAGCCATATTAAACCTTTGTAGTACTCTCTCAATGTATGTTATTTGTGAGAGGCCTAAGGAGTGTTGAGATCTGTCTCGATGAATCTGTATACCGAGGACAAAAGATGTTTCACCTTAATGCTTCATATCAAAATGTTTGGCCAAAAGTTGCTTTACCTCATGCAACATGATCAAATCATTTGACGTGAGCAAGATATCATCTACGTACAGTAATAGAAAGATAACTTTCCTGCCCCTGACCTTACAGTATAACCATCTTTCAACTTTGTTTTTCACAAAGCTGAATGACGTCAAAACCTCATGAAACTTTAGGTACCATTGTTTAGAAGCTTGTTTCAGACCGTATATTAATTTAGTCAACTTACAGACTTTGTCAGTTACATCTTGATCCTGAAATCCTTTAGGTTACCATTCAGGAAAGCGGTCTTAACGTCCATCTGATGTAGCTTCATATCATAATGAGCTACTATTGCCATCATCACTCTAAATGCATCCTTCGAGGATACAGGAGAGAAGTTAACATTAAAGTTAAATCCTTCTCTTTGAAATAATCCCCTGGTAACTAACCGCACCTTAAATCGCTCAAATTGACCCTGTGTGTCCTTCTTAGTCTTAAATAACCATTTGCAACTGACAGGCCTACAATGTTGAGGTAAATCAACAAGCTCCCACACCTTATTATACCTCATAGACTACATCTCATCCTTCATTGCTTCCCACCACATATCTGCATGGGGTCCAGAAACGGCTTCTGTAAAAGTGATTGGATCCATAACATATCCTATGTTATAGTCTTGCTCACCCAAATAGACTATGTAATCTAGTGAGATAGCAGGTCGCCTCTCTCTGGTGGATCTACGTAACTACACAGATTCTTATACCTCAAAAACCTCTTCCTGAATAGATATAGGTTCCTGTGCCTGTATAGGCACGGTACTTGGACTTACATCCACCAGACTTGACTGTATGAGAAACATATACGAAATAATCGTAGTATCTGTCTTGCTATCTCCTAGAGGATGTGAAGTTCCTCCCTCATCATAGATATCGTATTCCAGAAATTTAGTCGTCTGTGATTCCACTATTCTGGCCCCTCCTTCTCTACAGTAAAATCTATAACTGTTTGAGTGGTCAAGATAACATACTAAATAGCAATGAGTGGAACAAGGTTGCAATTTGCTCTTATAAGGATTATATAACCTTATCTCAGCAAGGTAACCTTAGATACGAATCTGTGCAAGACTTGGCTTTCTTCCAACCTAGAGTTCAAAAAGTGTCTTTGGTACTGACTTACTTGGGACTCTATTCAAGATGTACAATATCATCTTGTTAGCCTCACCCGAAAGGTATTCGAGTAGGTTATTCCTGCTCTGCATTGACATCATCATGTCCTTTAGGGTGCGATTGCGCCTTCGACCACATAATTTTGCTCAAGACTATCTGGCATAGTGAACTGAGTCACCATTCCAACTGATTCTAAATACCTGGCAAATGGACCCTTTTTTTGTCCTGCAACCCCATATCTGCGATAGTATTCCCCTCCCATATCAAATATGACTATCTTTATTGATTTTTTCAATTGGTTCTCAACTTCAGTCTTAAAGATCTTGAACTTATCATGAACTTCAGACTTTTCTTTAAGCAAGAACACATATCCATAGCGGGAATAATCGTCTATAAATATCAGAAATGTCTAGCATTACATAATGTGACTGTATAGGGACTATTAATGTTTGTATGTATGAGGTCCAATAGACCAGAAGTACGAGTTGACCCTTTTTTTCTTTATCTTGGTCAACTTACCCCTACAATAATTGATATATGTTTCCAGATCATTGAAGTCCAGAGTTGGGAGAATGTTATCCTTTATCAATCTCTCAACCCTCTCCCTGGAAATGTGGCCAAGACGTTTATGTCACAACATGTGTGATGTTTCCTTTATGAAGGCTCTTTTTCAAGTAATAGGTTTAGCAATATAAGAAGAGACATACATCTCATTAGGAGTAAGACATATTGTTTATAATCTGTAGGATAAGAAGGCAGTTCCGATATGTCTTATATTGATAGAAATTTTACAACTGAAGTATCAAATACAAAACGAAAACCTTCTTTATCCAAAACTGATACAGAGATCAAGTTCCGTCTAAAAGACAGTATATGAAACGTGTCTCGTAAAACTAATACAAACCTCGTATCGAGGTTTAATCTTACATCTCCTACATACAAAACATCCACCTTTTCATTGTTGCCAACCATTAGCTTCTCGTCTCCTTTAGTCAACCTTCTCCTGGATCTAAACTCCTGCATTTTTGGAAGCAACATGGTTAGAAGCTCCACTATCTAACCACCAAGAACTTGATGTGATTACAGCTACATTGGATTCATGAATCATAAAAGACCGAGGAGTTTCCTAACAATTCTTGCTTGACCTTCCATAGTTTGTACTTCTCGAAATCAGGCTTCCTATGCCCCTTCTTCTTATAGAAGAAGCACCTCATACTCTTTAAGTCATATGGTGTAACATCTCATCTCCTATGGGAAGGTTAGAATAGTAATTAAGCGAGCAATGAGAGTTTAGAAATGCATTTGCATGCTCATGCATATTATGACATACATATATATATGTGAATAATGAGATTTTTGCACATCAAAATATTGTACATGCATTCATTGACAATCTCGGTATAATTGGTAATAAATGTGATTGTTTTGCAAATTGTGAGTTATTGGTATGGAAAATTGTTTTAGAGAGTGAAATTGTTCAATTAGAATTTTTGGAGAATTTTAGGAAGTTTTTCTGAAAATTTTCGGGGTAATTTTTGGACTAAGAAAAATGCCAAGTGGCAAACCAATTGATCAATGGTAGTAGAAATTACTGTCAATTGGCAATGGCAATTTTGATACATGATTTTAGGAATTTTTGACAAGTGTCATTCATTGAAAATTGGGTTTGAATGGATTAAAAGGCTTAGAATTTGGACATGTGGCCAGTGACAAGTATCACTTGCCAAGCCATGTCTTATATAAATGATTATTTGTTGAATTTAGAAGCTCACTCTTCACTCTCTCACGATGCTCTCTCTCTTGAAAGCTTTTGGGATTTGTTTTGGTTATTTTTCTTCTCTTCTTCGTGGCTTCTCTTCTTTCTCTTTTTCATGAGCTTTGATCTTCCCAACCTTTATTGTTGTGAACCTCCCATACACCTTCTACCTTGCTCTCTCTCTTTCCC
>JANZLX010000002.1:34005908-34018194 GCA_025531955.1 Erythroxylum orinocense
AGAATTTAGGGTTTCAAGGTACCCACTTTATTGAAACTTAATAGGATATATATACATAAAGAGTACAACATAAATTACGAAACAAATCAATCTAACCCTATTTGAGGAGGATCCCTTATTTTTAGGGATCCTAATACATGTCCTATATCTGATATTTATATCCTATATTTGATATTTATCTAATACAGTATCTACAACACAGATTCTCACAGTTAAGATAACAAATGAAATAATCGAAGGCAAGAAGCTGAATATGCAAAGAATAAGAGAAGAGATGGACTAGTTTTCAGATAAAGTTGGAACTAGAGTTGAGATAAACAAAAGGAGGGACAAGGATAGAATAGACAAAAGGCTGCACTAGGACTAAAGTCTCTAGTACCATGACAAATTAGGGAACTTTTTAGTTTGAAAATTTTATGTTTTATCAGTGGACAATTCTCAATGTATACAAAGAACAAGCTGAATTTTATACCTTAAAAATAGTTAAACTACTATGCACATATTTTTCTATAGCTAACAGATCCTACTTAAGAAAAGATTTTCAAATGCATAATTGTACAAAAGGCACATAATCTGCCTTTGATGAGATATGAAATTAGCCTTTGATCGGGCTGCCCAAAATCAGCCGTCAATTATGATAGCTAATGTGTTGACAGTTTTGACGTCTTGACTCTTAACAGTTTCTATTGCAATATTAGCATTGCATTAGGCATCTACTTCCCTCAAGAGAAATCTGAAGCTTTTCTTTTCCATATCTAAAATCGTAATCTGCTGGCATGGTAGCTACTTATTACCCTGGATGTTCTGATGTGTATGTTTTCTTGAGATTGCTGGCATTCTTCTCAGTTAAAAGCACCGACACTAAGATTGTAAACGTGGTGGAGGATTGCAGGGGATTTGTATTTCTGTAACAGCAAATCAACCATTAGGATTCATATTCCCTGAACATCATCTTATTATTTACAATGCCAATTCAAGATATCAATACCAATTCAAGATATCGTTATAAATGTTTATGTGCAGTGATTTGTCATACAATAACTTTACATTCCAAGAGTCAGCGCAGCCTGCTTGTCGAGAGAACATGTAAGATACCACCCTGCTTATTTCATATTTCCAATTTGATATAGGTTTTAGTGACGCAATTAATTTGTTTCCTTGCCATTTTCACTAGGAATATGAACCTGAACTTGTTTCGAAGCTTTTCAGGATTGAACAGCTCGTAAGAGTTTCTTTACTTGGGATTTTTCTTTTTGTTGGGAAAAGTGAAAAGTAAGGAAACAGAATATTGATCTATGAATCAATGGATTCTAAATTGCATTTTTCCTATCCTTGTACAGGCGACGAATTCTTCCGTGCACCGAGACTTTTAGTTGTCCTCTATGTAAGTAGTATTTTCTAATCTTCCAAGACTTGAATGAAGCTTATTAATAACTTCAAACTCCAGCATATATACTACTTGAAGTGAGATAAGCCCATCAGATTTCCCAGTAAAGTTCAGCTTAATTGTATGATAAAATAAGAGTATTGCAATGCATATTCTAATGCTATATTCAAGCAAATATTAAATTTAATTATATATCTCTTTTTATTTCTTTTATGACAGATTCAAATTGTTTGCTGGTGAACAGTGGAGGAAATGACATTACAATCAGGGAAAACAGCACAAATTTCTTATATTTTGGAGACGGAGGAGTTGAAGGAGGTGCTGCAAATTATTATATAAATGGCAATAACTACTGGGGACTTAGTAGCAGTGGAGATTTCATGGATGACAATGATTATCAAAATACTCGTTACATTGTATCTCTGCAATCATCAAATATCCCCAAAATGTACTCAACAGCACGCATAACTCCAATTTCGCTGACATATTTCCACTATTGCTTGGAGAATGGGATATACACAGTCCATATCCACTTTGCAGAATTACAGTTCACTGATGACAAAACATATAGTAGCCTTGGAAGGCGCAAATTTGATATTTATATTCAGGCAAGTTCTAGGACTTAAAATTGTATATTTTTGCTGTTGCAAGGATTTACCAGACCACATTGCTGCAGGAAAGGTTGTTACTGGAGAACTTTGATATTGAAGATCAAATTGGTGGTGTGCAAAAGCCTTTAATAAAATCAATTCCAAATGTCAATGTGACTAATAATATGTTGGAGATCCGTTTCTATTATGCTGGCAAAGGGACGACAAGGATTCCTAGAAGCGGTGTTTATGGTCCTATCGTTTCAGCCATCTCTGTTGTCTCTGGTGAGTAAATTATATGATCTTTCGGTCTCTTGCAAATTATGTAAGCAGATGTTACTTGTTAATGTTCAAGGACGGATCATGGTTTTGGAGACTGATATTATCTACATGATGGATCCCTCTTGACAGGAGATCACATACTTCTTCTGCTAGAAGAAATATCTTCATTTTCTTTTAACTTGGTGATGCAATACAGCGAATTTATTTTGTTACTTTCAGTATCTTCAACTTCTTTCTGATGTAGATATGACTGTCACAGAGTTAATTTATGCAAATTAATCAACAATTGCATTCTTTGATTTGGCAGATGTGAAGAGTTGTTCAGTTGAGAGAAAGAAGGAAACTGTCCCTATAATTGCTGGGGTTCTAGGAGCTGCATGTCTTATATTCTTGATGCTGGGCATTCTTTGGTGGAAAGGCTATTTGCCACAGAAGTGTGCTTCTCGAAAAAGTAATCATCTTATTGACTTGTTTCCTGCACCTGATAAGTTTCTCTCCATTTTTTTCCCACGTATATATTAAAAAAATAACTATGGTTGGAGTTTCTCTGTTGCTTAACTGCACGCCCCTGACACTTCCATAACTTGTAGTGAAAGGATGTTTCTGTAAGATGAAAATAATTGCATGTATTACCGATAAAAGTTTACTCTGGTTGTAGTTGAATGTCGAATTTATACATATCTAAGCAGATATGGTGACGATTCTTTTCTGGATGATGTTGGTTCCATAACTGATTGTCCCATTGTAGGATTTGTTGCCTCACTAGGACCCAAATATGAAGTAATTTGAACTGGGCTAAATGCTTAGAATGTATGAGAGGGACTGAGAGGGAGGCGAAACATAAAGTCATCAAAATAGATGAGAGGAAGCATTGCTTAACCTTAAATTGAAATGACTATGCACAGTAATGTTATAAGTCGAGAAACATGTTCGTTGAAAATGTTTTTTTACCCTGAAATTGTGGCAAGTATGAAGAAAGTAAGTGGCTTGCTTCTTCCTCCTAGTTGTCAGCATTTGTTGATGGATGCAATTGAGAGTAACATTTGGTGTCCTTTAAATGACTTGACTACTCTCAATATTTACACTAGCAAGCTGTGAAGTTCTTGTGTTTGCCTTTCGTAGATACTGATTTGCCCAATGGAACCTTTTCTTTGGAGCAAATTAGAGGTGCAACTAATGATTTTGATTCTGCTAACAAGATTGGAGAAGGTGGTTTTGGTCCCGTATACAAGGTATGTTTTCTGATTGTCACACCAGTTGTTATACTAGTCGGTGCAAATATTTTCATTTTCTGAGCGAAAGTTGGGGTACAGGGTCTGTTGACTGATGGTACAGTGATAGCAGTGAAGCAACTCTCTTCCAGTTCAAGACAAGGAAATCGTGAATTTTTGAACGAGATCGGCATGATATCTTGTTTGCAACACCCAAATCTCGTCCAATTGCATGGTTTTTGTGTTGAAGGAGATCAATTGATGTTGGTATACGAGTACCTGGAAAATAATAGTCTTGCTCGTGCTTTATTCGGTGAGTCATATGTGGTCTGTTAAAAGAGTTGACTTAACTTGCTTATGATTATATTTTCTTCTGGTTGATTTGTAGGTAATGGAGGTAATTGCCTTAAACTGGACTGGCCCACAAGGCGTAAGATCTGTATTGGGATAGCCAGAGGTCTGGCTTTTCTCCATGAAGAATCTATACTGAAGATTGTTCACAGAGACATCAAAGCCACTAATATACTACTTGATAAGGACTTGAACCCCAAAATATCCGACTTTGGATTGGCTAGGCTCCAAGAAGATGAGAAGAGTCATATTAGCACCCGAATTGCTGGAACCATGTCAGTGACCTTTATATTTCCAAACAATATGTGGTAAAAGTTATGATCTTGATGTATAATTCTGAAGAAATGGATTATATGCAGAGGGTACATGGCACCAGAGTATGCACTTTGGGGTTACTTGTCCTACAAGGCAGATGTTTATAGCTTTGGAGTCCTGGCATTGGAAATTGTTAGCGGGAAGAACAATAATAACCATATGCCAAGTAACGATTGTGTTTGCCTCTTGGACTGGGTATTCTGCTAACCTATTATATGTAATAATTAACTTCAGTTCTAATGATATATATCCAGAATATTGAAAAACTTTGGTATTGCAGGCCTGCTATGTGCAGCAAAATGGAAAGTTGATAGAGCTTTTAGATGAGACATTACAGTTGGAATTCAACGAAGAGGAAGCAGATCAGATGCTGAAAATAGCTCTCATGTGCACCAATGCATCGTCAACTCTTAGACCTACCATGTCTGAAGTAGTCAGCATGCTTGAAGGTAGAATGGCTATTCCTGACACGATTCCAGAATCGAGTACCTACACCGAGGATTTGAGATTTAAGGCCATTAGAGACCTTCGTCAGCATGAGAGAAGTCAAGTTTCAAGTGGTACAACAGGCCACACGTTCTGCTCATCCTCTACTACTACTCACGAGTTCTGTGGAACAAATCCAGAGTCATAACTTCTTTAACTTAACTACTGTAGCTGCCTTTGACAGCAGAAGGTTGTACCTAGTAGGTGTACCAAGTTCTTTGGTTTAGTTTCAGAAGGGTTGCACGTTGGCCATCCATTAACTTGGTAATGGTGCATTGATTTATTATACGTGTTTATGTTTGTAATGGGAGCTGGCTGGTTCCTCTTTTTTGCACATGTAAATTCATTTTATTCAAATTAAACATAAGATTCAGAACATGCTCTTGGGAGCTTGACGCACACTACATAATTCCAGTTTTAAGAATAAGCTGTAGATTTCCTTAGATGCTGTGGAGTCTCCAAATATCAGAAAATCATTTAAATGAAATGATGTCGTTAACTATTGAAAACTATCTTAATATAAGCGAATACTACCGTTATTACTGACTGTGCTTCAATGGTTAGAAAGAGACAACAAAGGCAGCTGAGTAGCAAAGATTTAAAAGATAAAGGAAAAAAGGTACCTATTTCTAGTATGATGACATATATGTTCCATAAACAATGCAAGAAGAAACAGTGGAACTTATTTGTGGTAGAGGGTGATGAAGATGAATTGGTGGTAGAATCAGATTGTTTGAATGAAGCAACAACCGAAGAAGCGCCCATAATTTATCTCAAAGCAATGTTAGGGGTATCAATGGGATATGTCAGGCAAATGAGGGTGGTAGGATCACACAAAAGTAAGGTAGTTCACATCCTGATAACAATGACAACACCCACCATTCTGTAGATTTCACGTTAGTATAAAAAGGGGCTTATAAGTTGATACCAATAGAGAATGTCAAGGTGATTGTAGGAGAAGGCCTTCACCTATATATATACATTAAATAATCTTTAAACCCTTAAAACCGTCAATAGATAGTTCATCTAATATAAATTAAGTAGTAGGTATTTATTAATTTATGTTACGTTTCAAACTTTTCTAATTAATGGTTTTTTATTTTTACCGTTTAAGATAAAATGAAACGTAATATGAAATTATCCGCTTTTATTTTATTCTGATCTATTCTATTATAAAACTCAACTAAAAGATAGAAGTGTATTTCGATATATTGAGTTACATTTCTAACTCCTTAACCACACACGCCTTAAGCTGCCGTCGAAAAATTCTTTTTATCGAGCCTTGTCCTGCCGAAGTAGACTCAGGCCCGGCGAAAGACAATACTTGTATATTTTTTCTCAGTTTTATGGGGAAATGCTAAAAAGTCAAAGTAGTTGTCGGAAAGTAATTGGATGTGGCTGCATTGCAAAGATTAATGAACAACCGAGGAAAGAACCAGTCAACTAGGAAAACTCCATTATTGCAGTCAACAACATCATCCTCTACCATTAGGGCACATGAACCAAAACAGCGAATAAAATCACAATCTAAAAGCAACAAAGTTCAAGTCTTTAATTCCAAAACTACCTCCCAACCCCAACTACGATAGGATAGCTTTTAATTTACATCATGAAAAAAGTTGGTCAAAAAATGAAAGTAAATTAAAAACAAATTTGCCCACAGAAAAAGGAAACTCATTTCTCTCACCATTTAATGAAAAGCAAAGAGAAAGAGAGGAAAAGGGGAAGATGAGCTTGAGCTCCGGTTCCTCAGATGCTTTGACCGCCACCCTCAGCAACTCAATCCAAGCTTTGGGACGTGGGTTTGATGTCACATCTGATATAAGGCTTTTGTACTGCAAAGGAGCTCCGGGGTCAAGATTAGTGCTTTTGGATGAAAAACATACAAGGGATCTTGATGTCTGTCCTGGGGTTGTTGTGTCAAATGTTTCTACTGATATCGAATGCTCTGCAGGCAAAAGGAGCATCGAAAGAATCCCAGTTTGCAGCTTCCACGAGGTGATTCTTTCTCCTTCTCTTTTTTTGGTTTGTCTTTTGGTATGTTTTTCTATTCTTTTATTTGGGAATGCTTGAATTCCCTATTTTCTGATGGTATACTGAATCTTCTAAAGCTGGATTATTTGCTGAATACAGTCCCATTCTTGTTGTGGTTGTGATTTAGTTGATGATAATTGGTAAGGTTTCGTTCGTGGTAATGCAGTGTCACGACTACCATAACTCTTTACCATAGCTTCTTATTCCAAATTCTAATGCTATTAGAGGCAATAGTAATTGCTGATAGACTTTTCTGTCGCTAAAGGATTTGTCAAAATGAAACAGCTAATTGTCTAATTTTAGTTACTTTATGTTTGCATCCATATACAACAAGAGCAGGGGACTTTTCTCTTGGTATTCAAGTTTTGGATGTGGTTCATTTACAGTGTTCAAAAGATTGGTTCATGTTTAAAGAAGTAGAGAGTAGTGTATGCATTTCTTTTGACATTATCAGTTAATTTCATTTAGTGGAAGGCAATATCATTTTGATCGTTCAGTCACTTAAGTGTCAAATTTTGTTCAAGATTGTTGAGACACGAGGCTTGAGTGACTCATCGCAAGGGAGTACGTCTTGACCTATTTGAGTGCAATTACAGGACACATTACCTTGGAATAAACAACAGATCGTTGAAATATTTAAAATTTTCCAAAACTAATGGGTGTATTTGAACTATTTTTAGTTAATTTTCACTTCATTTTCAGGAGTGCTCAAGTCCAATTTTGTGGAATTCTATGACTATCATATATGACTGAAATGGCCTTAAAAAGGAAACTGAAGTAACTTTTTTGTTATTATGGATTTTTGGCCTGTCTGCTATTCATTAATGTTTGAAGACCACGTTGAAAATGACCCTAAATTGCTCATTGCTGCCAGACTCTCCTGCAATGGAGTGAGGATACCACAAATTTTTTATTCTATTGTAACAAGGTCAAATAGAGTATTATAGAAAGAACATTGACTGAAACTGATTAGATCTCTTTTTTGTTCTTTCTTTTGCATGTGTGTGCGTGCATGTCTTCATTTTCTTTTAGTTGTTACTCCTACTTGGATATTGGTATAATTCTTGATATTGGTTTAATTCTTAGGGTTAACCAATAAAGAGTATATGTTTCAATAATTTAGAGTAGCCATTCCACACGAAAAGATGATGGCAGCAATGGTACTATTGCTTAAATGTAATCAAAACTGGGAAATGAACAAACTTTTCGTATCTTTCAAGCAATTTTAGTCATGGATCTTTTGGCCTTTACGTGAATGCATTGTTAAGAATATTTGTGAAATTTAATGCCTTTTGTTTTCAGATGGCAGCGAGATTTAATGAGAAATCAGGAATATCAATTGGTAGTCCACTTGGAAGCTTCAATAGCATGTTCAATTTCACTGGTTCTTGGCAACTTGATGCAGCAGCCACAAAATCCCTTGCCATGGTTGGGCATTTCATTCCCTTGTATAAGGTCGAATTAGCAAATATGTCTTTACTATTGCACGAGGAAATTAAGCGTGCTGTTCCTTACTCCTGGGATCCGGCATCCTTGGCAAGGTAAATAGTAATAACCTAGTTGCACTTCTGCTTTAAGTTTCTTTTGATATTTCAATTTGTGACGTGAAACTTCTGAAGAAGAAAAAAAAGAAAGAAATGATAACCTAATTATTTGATATAATTAGTTTTTACAGAAAATGCTTTGATTTGGGAAGGGCAAACCTGTGTCCATCTTTTTACTTATAAAATGCAAGATCCTGAAAGTTCTTAGTTCATTGAAATCTTTTCCATGAATATCAGATATTGTTGCAAATTCTTTATCCTTATTAATATTCACTTTTAATCATTTATACGTGGAGAAAACTGTACACCAAAATGTCTAGATAAAGTTTTCACAACCTTGAATTTTGATTAACAGAAGTTTTCTTTCTTTTATTGAATTTTCTTATTGCAGTTTTATCGAAAGTTACGGTACTCATATTGTCACGTCTGTAACTATTGGTGGAAGAGATGTTGTTTACATTAGGCAGCATCAGTCGTCTCCTTTGCCAGTGTCAGACATTGAAAGCTATGTGACAGACATTGCGGATCAGAGGTTTCAGGACTCCAAAAGTCATTCAAGTGCAGGTGCTTTGAAGTACAAAGACAAGGTTATCATAAGAACATGCTGATGTGAAAAACTTGTAACTAATTAAAGTGCATTCTCTGAAGAGTCAAAGTGTGAAAAGTCTTAAAAATTTACTGCTTTCTGCAGGACGTAACTGTCATTTTTAGGAGAAGAGGAGGTGATGATCTTGAGCAAAGTCATTCCAAGTGGGCAAATAATATACAGATGGCACCAGATGTGATAAACATGACATTTACACCTATTGTTTCACTGCTTGAAGGAGTGCCTGGTATAAAACATCTGGCTCGGGCAATTGAGCTGTACTTGGAGTGTAAGTTTGTATGCAAAACTTTCAAGTTCATTCTCTGATTTTGAAATCTCGACTTGACTCATTTTCTATCTTTTTTCTGTTCTAGTGGGGCAATGTTGAACACACACAAACATATTTCTTAATGATTTTTAATCATTTTTCCAAGAAATATAATACTTTGGCTGTTTAACCTTTTTATTCAATAATCAAGAGTATAAATTTAGATTCAATAATCAAGAGTCTAAATTGAGAAAAACTTTGGTAGCCATTAAGGTGGAATATAAATTTTTCATTTTGTTGGGAACTTATATATAATGTGGTACACGGTCACATGGAAAATGTAAATGTATCTGGTTCTGTTGCTGCCACCAGTTTTGCTGTCTTCTTGCAAAGACCTTAGGCTAACAAATTCAGCAGCAGATAGAACAACCTTTTCATGTCTTTGATAATGAAGAATAACCTAAAATATTGTGTATTCATTATAGTAAGATTTATATTTCACATGTAGCTGCTGCTGCCACATTTGATAATCTGCTTTCATGTTCTGTTTTCGGCCTGAACACTAATAATCCAATTGCAATATCTACCAGACAAGCCTCCTATTGAGGATCTGCAATACTTTCTGGATTTCCAAATTGCTCGAGTTTGGGCTCCAGAACAGAATAACCTTCAAAGAAAGGAGCCTGTTTGCCCGTCACTTCAGTTCAGCTTGATGGGGCCCAAGCTTTATATCAGCCCAGATCAGGTGATTGTTTTGTAGCCATTATTGTTGTGATACAAGTTAATGTCAATAGGATCATTCTGTTTACAAGAGTTTCCCTTTTAAATTAGAAAAAAGGGGAAAATGGGAGTTGGTGCAATGTATGCTGAAAGATGATGAAAACAGCATCTGAGTTCAATCAACACCTAGGTTTCTTTTTTGTGATACTAGTGTTGGAAGGCATTGCTTTCACCTGCTAGAGATTCCCGGATTTGTTTTCCTGAATGGATGCTTATGAAATCTCAAATTGACTCGCTGATGGAAACCAGTATCCTAAGAAGAGCCTAACTAAAGATAACCACGATCCAGCATTTAGAGAGAAGCTTTTGGACTTTTTAAGTGCAATGTAAACTGCAAGCAATCAGCTATGCAGACAACTCGGGCAATTTAAGTTGCTACTTATGTCAGAACCTGATGACTAGTATCAGTAAGATACATCCATTTTGGGAATCTTTAGGAGTAAAATCACATCAAATGTGGTGCTACTTGAGTACAGAGGGGCCACATCTCTGAAATATTGACCCTGGAATATGAAATGTCAGCCTCTAATTCCATAGAGTTAAGCTAGATAATAAATCAGCTTGTAGACTTACCTCTTTTTGCGATTCTCACTTCTCAGGCCTCAAAATTTCTCCTAGTGAACCTGAATTATGTTCTTCACAACTGTTCTCAATGTATATAGAACTCTTAATTTTCCCCATTTTCCTCATGATTGGACTGTCTTCTTTAGGATAATTTCTTTCCTTTTCTTAAGAATTGTGAACATGAATGTAATTCTTCTAATGCCAAAATATGTATGGTATGCAGGTGACAATTGGCCGTAGACCAGTTACTGGTCTTAGACTTAGTCTAGAGGGCAGCAAGCAAAACCGACTCTCCATCCATTTGCAGCATCTTGTGTCCCTTCCAAAAATCCTTCAACCACATTGGGATGTGCATATGGCCATAGGTGCACCCAAGTGGCAAGGTCCTGAGGAGCAGGATAGCCGTTGGTTCGAGCCTATCAAATGGAAAAACTTCTCCCATGTAAGCACTGCACCGATAGAGTACACAGACACTTCCATTGGAGACCTCTCTGGTGTTCACATCGTTACAGGAGCTCAGCTTGGTGTTTGGGATTTTGGTGCCAAGAATGTCTTACACCTCAAGCTCCTCTTCTCAAAAGTCCCAGGATGTACAATAAGGCGGTCTGTGTGGGATCATAGCCCTTCAAACCCATCTGCACCTCGGCCCAATGGAGCATCTTCATCAACTTCAAGTGAAAGAATTGCCTTTGAGAAGAAGGAAGATAGTTCAAGCAACATAGGAAAATTAGTTAAAATTGTTGACACAAGCGAAATGTTGAAGGGACCCCAGGATACCCCAGGTCATTGGTTGGTAACAGGAGCTAAGCTTGGGGTGGACAAAGGGAAAATTGTTTTGCGATTGAAGTATTCTTTATTGAATTACTGAGCAAGTATTTCTGCAAGTTCTTGCTGTCAGCTTTTCCGCACGTGAGGCATACTCAAACATTCTTTGCATAAAAATCCTTCCTTCTTTTGTTCTGTACATTGTGGCTGTTTGGTTTGTGTTTCCATAGTTCATAGTCACATTAAATATCATAATCTTATTTTCATTTGATTTCTTTTAAGAATTTTTTTGCTAAAGGACTGGACTATCCTGTCCAACAGATTCATCTATTTTAGCTGACAGTAGTCATTCTTTCAACATGATGTGAGCTTCTAGAATGGAGGCATTGTATACTGTTCCTTCTTGTTAGTATACAGGTTGATATTGCAGAATTTTATTCTTTTCCAAAACCCTTCTCTGCATTCTTGCTTGCTTGTGGCCAATCCCTTTGGGCCTAACTGGAGCAATTTAATCATACTCTTTACTTTTTTGTTATGTCAAAATCAAGTTTTGGTTGTTCCGTTTTCAGGTTTTCCTTCATAAGAACAAAGGTCCTTCTAAACCACCCAGTATTATATCATTACAGTATCAATATTACTTGGAAAATGTAGGGCTGTCTGTACGACTTGTATATTACAATAGGTAATATTAGAGCTTTCAATCTGTATCAACCCACTCCATTTAGCATAAGAAATGTTCAGTTTGGCCAAAATAGTCTTTCAGTTGACCTGGAACCAGACAATTATGTCCAGGAAGTGAAGGATATTTAAGAGAGAAGATCGGCCAAAGCATTGAAAGTCTTAGTATTTTTATGTCATACTTGCTGGTATTCTACTGATTGTCTCTATCAACAAGATGATGCGATTATAGACAATAATTCTAATAGAATGCATTCTTTAAAAATTTGGAAAGTGGTAAAGTTCAACCAAGTTCTGACTTCATGTACAAGGTGGTAAAGTCAGTATTATTGTTATTGTTTGTAGTTTTATTCAATAATGATCTAAATCTAATACAGTTAAACATTATTTAAAACCATGATATTTACAACAAAGAAAATGGCCATCATCTACATTTTTATAAAAC
>JANZLX010000002.1:34025772-34044069 GCA_025531955.1 Erythroxylum orinocense
AAAGTTGTTCTATAGTGTCTCAAGTTTCTAATGACTCCAAAATAATCTAATTTGATTCAGTATTCAAAGAGTTATGTTCAAAATACCACAGACTGTGTACATTTGACATCTTGACTAATGCATGATCATTCCTCCAAGTTGTACACCTCATAACTCTCAATTGAAATATCCAAAAATTTCAAACTTCATACTAATTTAAAGCTAAGATAATAATCTTCAACTTTGGTGAAGACACCTCAGTCTAATTCGGCCTAAATCAATAAATGTTATTCAATAACCACAAGATATGATTTCTGTCCCTGACAGCGCTTCAGCTTAAGCTACAACTCACTTTCATGCCAATTTTGAAAATCATAGAGGCAAAATTAAATTTTGACTTCTTCACAAAAGTTGTAGAATTATGTCTTTAGTTCAATTTAAAACAAGAATAATTTCTTTTGGAAATCTACAGATCAAAATATAACTAAAATACTGAAGCATGTTTAGAACATTTCAATCATCAAATTCTAGCACACCTCATCATTTTCATCTTAACACCCCGCCCCCTTTCGGGATAACTTTGCATGATCTTTGTGAGAAGGAAAATGGTGTATTTCAGTAATATTTTCTTCTAGACAATTGTTCCACTATGTTTCCAGTTTGTAATAACACCAAAATTGTACAATTTGAGTCAATATACTGAGAGTTATATTTAAAAGACTTCAGACTGTTTCTAAACTATAACAGAATTCCTCACTCTAATTTCAGCCAGATTTTGAGATGCCTAGAGATAGAATTAACATTTGGCCTCTTCAGAAAAGTTGTAGAAATATGTCTCTAGTTTAATTTAAACCAAGAATCAACTCATTTAGAAATACACAGATCAAGTTATAATTAAAATACCAAGACATGTTCAGTGAAAACACTTCATTTCTTCCAGCTTTTCCACAAGCAGACTTTCGGGTCAATGTTACACGGTCATTTTGACAATCAAAATGAAGAATTTAGGCCAAAAATTATTCTAAAATTTTTTCCTTTATGTCTTAAGTTTCTATTGACACCAATTTTATGCAATTTGGTTCAGAATTTTGAAAATTATTCCCAAATTACTACAAACTGTTCACAAATAGTGACAGATTTCAGATACTCAACTTCAAGCCAACTTTTGACACACTTAGTGATAGAAATTAGATTCGATGCCTTCATTAAAGTTGTAGATATAAGTTTTTAGTTTAACATGAATTTAAATGCATCTAATTTGGATACCTACAGAGAAATATATGGCTAAAATACCGAAACTTGTCCAGTTGAACTACTCATCCAAACCTGTTTCTAGCATCACAAGACCTATTTATTAATGAAATAACTTACAAATATGATGATCCAAGTTTCAGCAAAGATCCAGAAGTTGAGAGGGGGAGTAGGAGAATAAAATTTCGTGTGGAAGAAGCCAAAGTGAGGGAGTAGGCTGCTGAAATGAGTTGGAGTGTTTCAGCTATTACTTTGCTAGGTGTCCTTAATTTATCAAACCACATGTCTTAGTGCATGTAATGCCATTTGCCTAATCAAAATGGTGTCACTTGTCACCTATAAAACCAATCCATATGTTAATCATCCAATGGTGCCAAATGTCACTCATTCATTGATCCATTTGTCACTCTATAATTTGTTTCTTAATTTCTTTATTTTTCTTAATCTAAATTACCTCAAATTTTCAATATCTTTCTAAAACATCCTAAATATCTATAAAAATGCAGAATTAATAATAATACACACCAATTTAATAATCCAAGACAATTATTCCATAATTCACCAAAATTTCTAAATACCCGAAATATTACCAAAATTGTCAAATCAATTTTTATTCGCGTTAACAACCCAATTATACCCAAAATGTCATGAATGCATGCACAAATATTGGAATGAGTCCAAAAATGTATATGCTCAAATAAGCAAAAACTTAATTATGCCAAGCATACCATGCATTGAAATTCCTCAATATTCTAACCCCTAATATGGGGCGTTACAAAAAAGTTCAAAGAAGTGCTTCAATCCTACATGGGCCGAATTATAGATGACATGGAATCTCAAGAGACAATGAGGGCAATGATAAGATAACTAATCAAGTTGAGTGGAATGAGCAAGAAGACTTTCTTTGTTATTGAATTCATTATTTTACGTTTTTGACAGCTCACTACTTGTATTTTGGGCTTGTTTAAAACTTTTAGGTTTAATGGGCTTTATTTTAGAATATTAGTTTGGACTTTAATTACTTTAGTGATAGGCCTATGTTTAAAGGCCTTTTACGTAGTTAGGGTTTCTTTCTTTTCAAGGGGTATATATGTATCAAAAATATAATTATTATCAAGGTAAACACTTGTGGCGAATTTTTATTTTTGTTTTCAAATCAACCTTATTATATGTATTTCCTTTTATATAATTGAATGAGGATTCATTAGGGTTGAGGATTTCTTCTTGTTCATGTTCTATCCAAAGTGTGTGTTTAAGGAGTTTCGAGTTCTTTAGCCTTAGAGTTTCGCATCACCATTCTTCAAACACATGACCTTGGTAGTGTTTTAGTTCAAAAACATTATATTACTAGTCATAACCACTTTAGAAATAAGATTAGTATCACGAACTCTAAGTCAAAGAGTATGACCCTCCATATGAATTTGATAATTATTCTCCAAAGTTCGCCAATTCTTAAAATATTATTCGTTAGTGTCGGAATAAAGTAAACATTAGAGAGAATATTAGGGCCACATAAATTATGAATAATATTTAAGAGTTGAGGTTATATAGTAGAAATCTTAAAGGTAAATAATAACTGAACTTGAATGGTGATTGTGTTGGAGATAAATAATAGCTTTGAATAATAAATAAAGGATATATGGTAGATTAATTGGTGAGGTAGTATAAATGGAAGAAAAGATACAAATTGCTAGACAAAACTTTAAGGGGATGAATTAAAATCAAAGTACAATTTAACTACCATTTTGAGTTACTAATATTGGATAAGTGGGAAGTATTTTAAGTGCTTAAGGAAAACATTAACTATAATGAAAGGAATGAAATTTATAGATGGTCATAGGTAAGTGGACAAGATGTGTGGATATGTTAGAGATGTTGCATAATGATATTTATGGAATGATGATTAGTAACAAGTTTGGGTTATATTAAGTATTATCAATTAAGAGGAGAGATAACAAGTGAATTTAAAACAACTAAAAAATGTTCAAAAAGGAAAGTGAATTGAGATGGAGAGTAAGGTTTAAAAAATTATTTAGACATTTGGTAAATGAAAGGAAATAAGGAATGTTTGAAGAGATGAGTGAATGATGGATGTTCAAAATTTGATAATGGTTTTGCAATGAGTAAATGCATAAAGATGATTAAAAATATGTTATAAGTGGAGAGATGATACAAGTAGATGGGAGGTCATTTTTTAAGGGTAATCTTGGGAGGAGAAATAAAATTTGAATGAGGAAAGGGTTAAGACATGGAAGTAAAAGGGTTAAATGTAGTTTACATGCTCATAAATAAGAGTTTAGACAAATTTGTAATGATTTGGGGGTAAGACCAATTTGCTATAGATTGTTCAAGCATGACCAAGCCTTAAAAGGGTATTGTTTGGAGGTTAATTCAAAGTTGAACGAACTGAATATGAAAAGGGTTTAACATGAAGAATGTGGATTTAAGTATGAACAAAGTTACGGGATAAGTGGTGCATCATAGAATTTTTATGTGCGTTATGGTTTAATTATAGAATTTTTATGTGAGTTATGGTTTAAGGAGGACATATTTTAAATGAAATTGTGATTAGTCAAAATTTTTCTATAGATTTAGAGTTAAATTTATGCTATTATGTAGTTATGACTTGTCAAACAAGGAGTGAAAATGATTCAAGATTCGAAAAATGTATTAGATGACAAGTGGGAAAAAATGATTTGAAATATTATTTTATTACTAATTAATTATGCAATTTAAATGCAATGAGGTAAATTTTTGGCATTTTAAATTTGATTTTAAGAACTTTGGATTGTGAGATAAATTTGACAAATTGACTTAAGTGTTTTAATTAGTGTTATCGTAAGTAGTTGTTTTTTAGATTAAAGATATTTTGGAAATATTTTAATAAGAAAGAGAATTGCAATACTTTGAATTTAATAAGATGCTATGTTATGATTTAAAAGGTTGAATATAATTTATTTTCAATTGTGTTAAGAATGAGATAAATATTTAGGATTTTTAATAAGGTAAAACGTTGTATCTAATACTTATAGTGAAATTTCTATTATTTGATGTTTTGATTTGATGTCCTTAAGAGCATTTTGCCAAGCTTTCAAATAAATTATAGTTTTATTTGTGCATAGATATTTTTGGTATGATGATTTTTTAATTACCTTATAAAATATTACATTCATACATTTCGAGAGTAGGATTTTCAAATTTTAAGGACAAAATTTTATTAAGAGGAGAAGAGTCGTCGTGCTCCAAATTTTTGTTTAGTTTTCTTAATTTCGTTTTAGTCCCTTTAATATTTATTTTCCCCATATAGTGTGCTTTTCTATTATTTTATTCTTAAGCTTGATTTTTTGTAAATATTTTGTATTTTAGTGTTTAAAAGAGGAATATTCAATTTTTGTTGCTAGAATTAGTTTAATGAGGAAATATTTGGTAAAAAAAAAAGGGTGAAAATTTGAGAATAAATTTGGTGACTTAGAGTTTTTGGAGAAAAAGAATAAGAATAATTACTGTTAGTGAATGAATCGGAGAAAATGAGTTAGAGGTGGAATAAATTGCAATTATTAAAGAAAAATTAATTTTGAGGTAATTGATGTGCCTATGAGTGATAAAATATGTGAAAATATATTAGAAAATAAAAATAAAAAGTGGATAGACAATTGAAGACAGAAGAAGGAAATAGGTGGAGAGATGCTTTTTAGGGCAATAGTCAATCTTTTGTAATATGGGTTATGGATGGAATTGTTTTTTTCTTTTTTATATGTCGTTTAGGTTTTAATATCTGAAAAAGAAGGGGATCTAAGATAAAAGAGGAGACACTATTAGAAGAGAAGAGGCAAGAGAGTGAATGAAGAAAAAATAAAAAGGTTTGGAAGAAGAAAAAGACTTGATTTCCAACAATATGTGAGTTGGATTGCATTCCTTCTTAAGCCCCTCTTAATATCAATTTTTTGTGATGATTTTCAGTAAAATTTTTCTAGGATACTCATCTTTCATGGTTATTTATTATATTCTTAATCACTGTAAAAGAGTTTGAGGAAATATTGTTTAATTTATGTGACATAGGTTAATAAGTGTAGATGTTTTATTTTGGACATGAATGACTAAGTTGTATTTCTCTAATTATTTTAGAGTCAAAAGTTGTGAATTTAACAAAGTACAAAACATAAAAGTTGTAGATATATATGTCGAGTTTATTTCCATAAAAGAACAAGTGCCCAAATTTTACATATTAGGAGATATGGTTAAATTTTTTAAATTGTTCTATCTAGTAGGGTTAAAATTGAATATAGTATTGTGCTTATAATTTGAGGACTTATAGTACTGATTTAGAAGTTGGTTAAAACATGGAAGTTGTAGGTTTAGATGTTGCGTAATTATATGTAAAATGGTTTAAGTAAAATTGTTATAATTTGGAAGATAGAGCTAATTTACCATAAGTTATTTGGGGTGTTATGTCTTCTAATGTGTTCTATTATTGGGAGCTAATTTCAGGGACAATATGAATTGAATTCAAGAAAGTATTCAACCTGAAAACTATATATACATATGATTATTAAGTATGTAAAATTTTTGTTTTATATCTAAATGTACTTTAAATTATGTTTGTTGAGAATTTGTTCCTATGTAAGTATGTGATTTAATGAGTCATTGGTAATGTCCTATAAGAAGGTTAAGTTGAAATTTTATGGCATATATCTTTGAACTTTTTACTAGAGTAGAAATTGGTTTTGTTTGAAAATGTGTACTGAATTGAAGTGACCTTTATGAAAAATTGATAATGAATGGATTGCTTAAATAAAATGAATAAAAGACTTAAGTAAAGTGACTCAGGCAAATATCTTTAAATAAAGTCCAAAGTGAGGTGACTTAGGTAATGTTTTTTAACAAAAACGTAAGTAAGGTGGCTTAGACAAAAGACCTAAATGAGGTGACTTAGGCAAAATTTCATTAAACAAAGACCTAAGAGAGGTGACTTAGGAAAATTTTCTTAAATAAGAACTAAGTGAAGTGGCTTAAGCAAAAGACCTAAGTGAAGTGTCCTAGGCAAAATTTTCTTAAACAAAAACCTAAGTGAGGTGACTTATGGATTAGGCAAAAGACCTAAGTGAGATGACATAGGCAACGAAATAGAGACTAACTTAGGTCTTTGTTTAATAAAATTGATGAAGGGCATGTGTAATAAAATAGTCTACGTATGCGCTTCATGCTTGATATGGTATTGCTTGTTCAAGAAAATAATTTCTTATTATGTGGTTAATGATTATGGTGATTGATGAACTTGTGTCTTAATGATTGTGATGATGCTTGATACAAAAAACGAAGTCTTGCTTAAATCTTGATATGAAATGAGAAAATTGACCTTAGGCTTTGATGTGGGTGATGCTTATATTGGAGTGTTGTAGAATATCCAATAGGCATGATTGTGTATAATCATAGACAGGAAACTTGTGACTTATTTTATAAACCAAATGGTTTTTGAAATGAAAATATTTTTTTTATGCATGACTACTCATGGTTAAAAATATTTTCCTGCATTTAGTGTAATACTTATATTTTCATTATTTTCCCCTCTCTAAGAATAAAAGGGAAAAGGTTATTGAATCAACTGGCATGCATCAACAACAGTGAGCACTAGGAAGGTCTAGACAAGGTCGACCAAAGTTATTTAATCATTTTCATTTTTCTTAAGTATTTGAAACATTGTGTCTTTAGACATCAATGTAGACATCGGAGGCATTAATGTAGTTATGAACTTGTATACTAAAATTATTATTATTGCTAAGTACAATTTGAACTTATGTATTAAATGATAATGAGATTATTCTTGGACTATTATGATGAACGAATGAATGAGTTACGCCATTTGGACTTAAAATATCTTATTAATTGAATGGTAATTAGATGGGTAGAATGTAAGAGCATGTTAAGTTATATGCATTCATAGGGTTAGCTTAACACTCCAATATCAAGTTAATGCTATGCAATCCACCCCAGGCCTTATTAAGGTAGGGTTTTGACATAAAGAATTCAATGAAATAATTAAAGACGAAACTAAGGTAGGAATAATTATGAACTAAACAAAGCTTAGTCTCATGACATTGTATGTTTTTATTTTAAAAGTTGTCAAGAGGATTTATTTGTTAATCATCTAAAGTGTGTTGTTTATAAGATATATCAATAATCAAAGTCTTAAACTAACCTTGATGTTTAATAAAGCTTGATAGTTGTAGGTGAAAAAGCTCATGAAATATAAAAATTTGAAGTGAAGATCGTAAGGTTAAGATTAATCAAGTAAGAATGTACATTATGATTCAAACATTCTTTTGGTTACTACTAAAACTAGAAAAACACTTTAGTGAAACCTAGGCCTACAAAAAGTAACCAACTTTACCACATCTCATAAAAGTGTTGAAAAGGACAATCATTTAGCTAAAGAATCTAAAAGAAATCATAACAATTAGTGGTACCACCACTACTACTACTTATAGTTAGTGGTTGTATTGTGAATATACTTATTTCCAGTATACTTTTGTGCATATAACTTAATGTCACATTTTATGTTTTTCAACAATTTTTCTTATCCTTAATCATTTCTTAATATTATAAATCAAATCACATGTAACTTCAACCAACTCCATTATATACATGGGGCATGTGCATTCAATGAGCTCTTTGTTACATTTTAGCTACACATAACAGTTTCTAGTTGTTGAAGCAAAAGTTTTAACAGGGGAACAAAGCTTCATTCAATAACTACTTAAAATCTCTATCTCTTAACTTTTTTTTTTAATTTAACAAACAAAATAATGTTGCTTTGATCTCAAAATGACGTAGTTTTGAGCAGAGAAGTCAAGTTATTGGAGTCGGGTCAGACGAGGTCAAAATTGCCAATTGTACTTATAATTACTGTATAATTAGCAGATAAAGTAAACAATATAATTACCTAACAGAAAAATATAAATGAAAAAAAAATCTTCTGCAAGCCGAATCTAGAAAGTCGATTCGGGTATTAATTTAGAATGGAAATACTAGAAGGTAATGAACAGTGAACATCAGTGCTGTCACTCATACCTAACTGTTTTTAGATAACGCTCTTAAATACTTGGTACCTGCAATCATTCATCTTAATTGTTTCTTTCCTTGTTAACTCTTCATTAACCTAGTTAACAAAACTAGCAAGATTTCATTTTAAAACTTGTCTATAGATTTAACCACCTTGAGTTTAATTTGTACAAGCTATGTAGACTATTGCATAATTGGAAATTTAGCAACTCCCATATGCATGTATTGCTGATCTTGTTATAAACCACCAACATTCTCGTCACAATCCTCGCATTTGTCTTCCAGGTGAACTAAAACATGGTACGATTTCTACTCCATGTCTCCACTTCTTCTGATCATGGCTATTCTCTCTTGACAAATGTTCCTCATCTTAACCAGGATTATGAGACTGTTGAAGGAAAGGTTGATTGGCATGGAGAGCCAGCTATAAAATGCAAGCATGGAGGAAAAAGGGCATCTTTATTTGTGCTAGGCAAGTACCATATTATATTATATTATCAAAGAAAACATATATATGTGAGCCATTATTCTAAAACACTTCTGGTTGTGGTGTGTAAGCAGGCATGACGGTGTTAGATAGTGCAGCAAATGTGGCGTTGCAAGTTAATTTGGTGACATATCTCATTGGGGTGATGCATTTGGAGCTAACAGATGCTGCAAATCAGCTAACCAATATGCTTGGCACCGTCCACATTCTCACTTGGCTCATTGCAGCTTTTGCAGACACTTATTTTGGAAGATACAGAGTTGCCATAGTTTCAGGATTCTTCGAGTTCTTGGTAGGTATATATTTGTTGCTCGCTTTGTTAAGTTGTTTCTGTACAATTTCCTGAATTTCTTTTCCTTAGTTTTATTTAGTTACTGAAGTTTGAAGATTAAAAGGCAAAAACAATCAGATTATTGGCTTAGAGCAAGAAATTTTGTGCAGGGAATAGCACTGCTTACGATTCAGGCACGTTTCCCATCTATGAAACCACCGCCATGTAACGTCTTCAGTGAAGGTTCTAACTGTCAAAAAGTTGAAGGAAGCGATGCTGTACTACTCTTTATTGCTCTATACATGATAGGCATTGGCCTTGCTGGACTGAAAACTTCATTGCCACCGCATGGTGCTGATCAATTCGACGAGAAAGATCCCACAGAGCTCAGGCAAATGGCCAGCTACTTCAACTATCTCTTGCTCTCTGTAGCTCTTGGTAGTTCTGTCAGCTTAACATTTATAGTCTGGATCCAAGACAACAAAGGGTGGGAATTGGGTTTTGGAGCCAGTTCAGTTTCTATTCTTTTTGGTCTGGTCTTGTTTTTAGTTGCTTTGCCAGTTTTCAGAATTCATGCTCCTCAAGAATCTTCTGCCATTACAGAAATCCTACAGGTTTGTAACTTTGGACAAGTCAGTTATAACTTTTTTGATTATATGCAATTAGACGCAAGGTTCTAATTGAAGTTGTAGCGTAATATTAGAACCAGTATTACAGTCCGCTTGATTTAAATTACAACAGCCCGGCCCTATTGCCATCTCTAGATCTACTTGTTACAGGTATATGTTGCAGCTTTACGTAACAGAAAACTTAAACTTCCTGAAGTTCCTGCAGACCTCTATGAGATTTCTAAGGAAGACGAAGCATCTTTCGCAATAGAGTTTCTGCCTCACACTGATACTTTGAGGTTATAACTTAAGAACTACGAAATTAAGTTTATGGTGCCTCTCTCTCAAAGATACTAAATTCCATCCTCTTCAGGTTTTTAGACAAAGCAGCCGTCAGACCAGCGTCGACAGTGCAACTTGAGAGACCAGAATCCATCAATCCATGGAAACTATGCAGAGTCACACAAGTTGAAAACGCCAAAATTGTACTTGGCATAATGCCCCTAGTCTTTTGCACCATCGTTATGACCCTTTGCATCGCTCAACTCCAAACTTTTTCGGTCCAACAAGGTCGAACAATGGACGCCAGAATCTTCAGATCCATTACACTCCCTCCAGCCTCTCTACAAGTCATTCCGTACATAATCGTTACCGTCTTGGTTCCAATATACGACCGTGTTTTCGTTCCCATTGCTCGTAAAATCACAGGCCATCCCACCGGAATAACAAACCTTCAACGAATAGGAGTAGGCCTGTTTCTCTCTTCTGTATCCATGGCTATCGCCGGAGTGATAGAGGTGAAGAGAAAAGCCGTGGCGACAAGGCACAACATGCTCGACGCTGTCCCTGGTCTTCAGCCATTGCCCATTAGCTGTTTATGGTTGTCAATCCAGTACATGATATTTGGCATCGCAGACATGTTCACATTCGCTGGTCTACTTCACTTCTTCTACGCAGAGACACCAAAAGGACTGAAATCAGTGTCCACTTGCTTTTTTTGGATCTCCGTGTCTCTAGGCTACTTTTCCAGCAGTATATTGGTTGAGGTAGTGAACAACATAACGGCACATATTAGGAAGAACAGAGGCTGGCTGGCCGGAAACAATCTTAACAGGAACCATTTGGAATACTTCTACTGGTTGCTTTCTGTAGTAGTTTTGATCAATTTCTTTGTTTATCTAATTGTTTCCAGGAGGTATAAATACAGGCCTCAGTACGATATGGTTTGTGTTTAGTCTTAGTCAGGCCAAATTAAGAGAAATCAAGTAAACATTTATTCTTTTCCTCTCTATGGAAAATTTGGTTATTTTTAGTTTTTGTTTTACAAAAAACGTTGCAAACAGAACTTGATTTAATAATTAAAATATATTAAGAATAAATATTAATTTAAAATTATTTATTTTAATAAAATAAAATATTTTTATTAATAAATATTACATAAAAATTAAAATAAATTTAATTAATTGGTACTGTATGATTTCACTCTGCAAGAATTCCGAATGATTCTCTTGAAGCTCATCCTCTTCATCATAAATGATTCGCTTGTACCGAAATGACCTGGCCTAATAAAAAAATCCTAATTTAGTTTTATTTTATATTATTACCAATATAATAATATAACTATATTAATATTAATAATTAAATTAAAACATTGTTTTTATTTAAAAAGTAAAAACAAAAATTAAAAATTAAGATTAAAAAAATAAAAAATGGAATCAAACGTTACCGTCACTCCTTAATCTTCCCATTCCTTTAATCTACTTAAAGGATATTAGATAATTTTTTTTTCTTCAATTTTATAGTATTTTATTCTGTCTCATGAATCTTAATCATTTATTTATATAAGTCTTAAGTAGATTTTTCATAAATAAACGGTATATATAAATGACTAAAATTTATATGATAAAATAAAATATCGTAAAATTGGACAGACAAATCAAGGGATATGAGGTTCAGTTTGGGATACAACGGTATAACCTTTGAGGATCTCTCCACAAACAAAATAAAACAGGCAGAGAACCTAGTCTCCTCTCCGCTCACTCGTTAGAAGCTTAACCTTTCTGTGTCTCGTAGTTTTGTCTCGTGCCATCTACTTCATCTTTATGGATATCCCCGAAGCTGCTACAGCAACGACTGCCCAAAAGCACTTTTATTCGGTGTGGGCAGTCCCACCGGAGGACGTTGCATCGAGAGCCAAGAAGTTGATGGAGGGTCTACGATCGGAGTTTGGTGGACCCCGGTTTGAGCCACATGTTACTGTTGTCGGAGCCATCGCTTTGACGGAGCACGATGCTTTGGACAAGTTTCGATCCGCTTGCGAGGGACTCAAGGCTTATAGTGCCACCGTTGATCGTGTGGCGACGGGAACTTTCTTTTATCAGTGTGTTTACCTCCTGCTTCATCCAACTTCTGAGGTGAGAGTTCGTTGTAACTTTGATTGCTATAGAAAATGCTTCTTTTATTTCATTTGTGTGTTGCTTCTTCCTGTGGATGCTAATAATTAATTTATTTATTTGGAGACATATCATTAAATCCCAACTTTGAATTTTTACTACGTGTTTGGACTTCGTTGTCTGAATTGATCTTGCAATGCTTTTGATCTAATGATTAACTGCCCCACATGTCAGAATGGGTTGGCTTTGTGCTATTTTTCTCTGATGCAGTGAGCATCTCCGTTTTCTGCCTTTTTCATTCCAGGTAGTGGAAGCAAGCGAACATTGTAGTGGACATTTTGGCTACAAGCGCTCTACTCGTAAGTTCTTCGACCAAGGGAAAGTTTTCTTTTTCCCCGTCTTCTTAATTTTCGAGCGTTTGTCATCTTTTGAACTCAAACTGTATGTAAGTAGTGTCTCTCCAGAGGATCTTTGCATCTCTTGGTGATGGCTTTGTAAGTAGCAGGAAAGAAAATGCTTTGATGCATTTTTTTATGCAGAGATGTATGACAAAACTGATACTGCCTGCGCTTAAACCAACGTTTCAAGTTCTTGGGTTCTGCTTCATTGGCATCTTCCTTGTTATACGAATGAAGTGTTTCTTAGACTTTTCAAACATACACTGAATTATTAAATGGTTGATTTTCATCGATAAAAGAAACTTCTGCTTGGACTCGCTGTTTGAATATATTCATCCTTTTGCCGCTGATCTTAAAATGTAGGAATTGGATGTTGATAGGTTAGAAAATGACAAAGTGACTAACAAACTTTTGTAGCTTTGTTTTCTGTTTCTAGTTTTTGGTTTGAGGTGAAGGACTTTACGTAGGGACTGATGTTTACAAAGCCTCCCAGTTCAGAATCTCTTAAGGATTCAACTTGTCAATTTGCATGCCTAATGCTCATTTATTGCTTAGTCTTGGATTTACAGAGTTACTTAGGGAAATCCTGCAAAAATATGTTTTGGATATGAGAGAAACTTACCATCTGCCTTATACTATGGAAATTACTTTCGTTGGACTTGTTCATATCAATCCCTCAAATTAGAAGCTCGTTATCTTGCTATTTGTCATAATTTGCTAACAATTAGTTTGGGTATCATTACAGCTTATATGCCGCATCTTAGCCTACTTTATGGGGATCTAACGGATGATGAGAAGAAAAGAGCTGAAGAAAAAGCTAATAAACTTGATGATAGCATCAACGGCCTGACCTTCAAGGTAAGTTGCCTTCAATTGTGGAAAACAGACACTGAGGACAATACTCTGAAATCATGGGAAAAAATTGCAGAATGCAGGCTTAGTTCCAACTAGTAGTCGTACTATTTTGGGTGCTTTGGATTTGGAATAAAAGTGTGTACTCGTCTGACTGCTACTTACAATTTGGCATTGTCAGAAAGCAGTCAGATTTCTGTATAAATTTCGCTAAAGCGACATATTATAGAAAGATCTGGTAATTGCAGGGCTCTGTCCAGTTTATTCAAAGATTGTTTTCATGGTATGTATAGTGGTGTGATGGCCCTATTGAATTATGAAGCTGCTAAGAACAGGAAAACAAACCCTACAAGGAAGCAAGAAGATAACGACTTGACAATTTTTAGATAATTATTTCTGTAATTTATATTTTGTAAAACCACATAGCACCACCACTTATTCAGTTAATTAGATACTTAGGCTGAATGATAAAATTACTGAACCTGACTCATCCGGTGATGATTATTCACATTAGGAGCTTTGCAACACAATGATAACGTGCTGGATGGTCAATTCTACTAAGCTCTCAATTGCTGGAAAAGATTTATGGTTTGACTATGCCTTTAAGATGAAGAATTCAAAAAGTAGGTTCCATGGATAAGCTTTTCATTTAGCAGATTTATAGGAAGCAATTGTTGATAGACAAATAACACAATTCGCTAAAAGATTAACCAAATATTAACATCAAGAAAAAACTCTTCAACTTGCAGTAGCAAAACAACGTGAGAGTAAGAAAATGATTGAAATAAGCATCAAGATTTATATGGAAAAGTCTCTTAGTGTAGCAAAAAAAAATCACTAGTTAAATCGAAAAATAAATCCACTAATATTAATAAGGATTTGCAAAAGTTGATCTCTCACTTAACAACAAGTTGTTTTTCAAAATTTCAGGATTGAAATCAAAATTGATATTACAATCAACAACACTCAAACCAATCCCGAAACTAATCAAACAAGTATGAGAATCTAACAACACTATTTGCCTTTTATATCACAAAATAAGGTTTTTCTTTGTGTAAGTAACCGTGTATCTTCAACAGTGCCTCATTTGCAATTGTACATAGTTACATAGAGTTACACGGTCTCAATACATGGCCGTGTATCTTCCATAGGTGTGTACATTGACCATATGTGTCTTCGATCTTCACACGTTTACAAAGAATTACACGATTGATCTACACAGCCATGTATGTCAAAACATGCGCGTTTGACATTCTAAACGGCCGTGTATCTCTTTAGAAGAGATTTATGCATCTTATTTTCACTTATTTGTGATTTGTATGAACCATAAATCTATTTACAATTACCAAAAGTCTCAAAATAGGGCTGGGGAAGACATTTTATTCTGTAGCTTAAATATGGGGAAGACACATTATTCTCTATCATCTACTTAAGATGTATTAGAGGCTCTATCCCTCAATGCACTAAAGTTAAAAAGACTTTGTGAGAGCCATTACGGAGCAGTTTGTGACTTCTGACAAGGCCATGACAAGGACCCTAATGTAGAAACTCTTAGGTATAAAATTTGACGATTCGAAAAGTGTGCATGAGCATATTATGCAAATGAGAGACATTGTTACACAATTGAAATCTCTGGATGTTGAAATATCTGAATCATTTCTGGTGCATTTTATTCTTACTTCTCTTCCAATGCATATGGTCCTTTCAAAATTTCCTGTAACATAAATAAGGATAAATGGTTTGTTAATGAGCTTTTGACCATGTGTGTTCAAGAGGAAGAAAGGTTGAAGCATGAGAAGTTTGAAAGCTCAAACTTGACTACTTATGATAAAGGAAATGTCAAAACTGACACAAGTTTTGTTTTGTCCAAGCAAAAGGGAAAACAACCAATGAAGGCACATGGCAAACCAAACAACTTCTTCTTTTGCAAAAGAAAGGGCATATAAAGAAAAATTGCCTAAAGTACTAGAAATGGGTTGAAAGAAAGGTAACATCTTCACCTTTGTTTATTATGAATCATGTTTTGTGCAAGTACCAAATAACACTTGGTGGATTGTTTCTGGCTCTTCAATTCACATTGCTAATAACAAGTAGGGCTTTGTCAATCTGAGGAAGTCGAAGGGCAATGAACAAGGCATCTATCAGGAAATGGGATGCGTTCAACAATGGAGGCTATTGGGACTTATAGACTTGTTTTGAAATATGGTTTTGTTTTGGATTTGGAAAACACTTTGTGTGTTCCTTCTTTTCTAGAAATTTAATTTTGATTTCCATATTAGTTGCTTTGAGCCATGGATTTTATTTTTATGACTATTTTTAGGTTATTAAAGAATGAAGTGAGTGATGGTTATGGAAATCCTATTGAAAATCTATATAAAATAGATTTGGATTCTACTTTTGAGAATAGCCTCTTAACTATGCATGTTGAGAATGTTGGCACTAAAAGAATGACTATTGATGAACATTCTTCTAGATTATGTCATAAGAGATTAGGCCACATCTCTATTGAGAGAATTAAAAGATTGGTGAATGATGGGGTTATAGACACCTTTAATTTTACTAATTTTGGTACTTATATGGATTGTATTAAAGGAAAGCATCTTAATAATACCAATAAAGAATCTTAAGAATTTCTCAAATTTTAGAAATCATACACACTGACATTTGTGGATCATTTTCCACTCCTTGTCTAAATGGTAAGAGATATTTTATCTCATTCATTGACAACTTTTTTAGATATATGTATCTCTACTTATTAAATGAAAAGACTGAAGCATTTGATGCTTTCAAGTCTTATAAAGCTAAAGTAGAGAAACAAACATAAAGGAAAATAAAGACTATGCGATTAGACAGGAGCGGTGAATATTATGGTCGATATACTACACAAGGATAAATAATTGTTCCATTTGCAAAATTTTTAGAATAAGAAGCAATTGTGGCACAGTACACAACATTAGGTACACCACAACAAAATAGTGTAGCTGAGAGGAGGAATCGAATGCAAGCAGTATGATTAATAATTCAAATCTACCATTATCCTTTTAGAGTGAGGCTATAAAAAGGACAGTATGTATATATATATCTTAAATAGGGTTTAAACTAAGGTTGTTCCAAAAACTCCTTTTGAGTTATGGAAAGGTTAGAAACCAAGTTTAGCATATATACATGTCTGGGGTTGTCCAGTTGAGGTGTGGGTTTACAATCCTCAAATTAAGAAATTGGATTCAAGAACCCAAAGTGGCTTCTTTATTGGCTATGCAACTAACTCAAAAGGATACAGGTTTTATTGTCCTTCGTACACTTCTAAGATTGTCGAAGCTAGAAATGCCAATTTCCTTAAGGAGTTTGATATTAGTGGGAGCGAAATTTCTCGTAATATACAACTTAAGGAAATAAAGGAAACTGATTCATTAGTCAAAGAAAATGAGTTGATTGAAGAACAACCAATTCATGAAGAGTCACCCCATGAAAGACAAACTCATAAAGAACCTTTTATTCAAAACTTAGATGAAACTTTTGAACTCAGGAGGTCTTTAAGGCTAAACAGCAATTTTTAGCGATTATGTTGTATACCTATAAGAGTCTGATTTTGACATTAGACTTAAAGATGATCTTAAATCGTTTTCACAAGCTATGAAGGGAGAAACTTCCAATTTATGATACAATGCCATGAAGAAAAAGTTGGAATCAATGGCTAAAAATCAAGTCTGGGATCTCGTTGAGTTACCAAAAGGGGCCTCATTAGTTAGTTGCAAATAGGTTTTCAATACCAAATGTGACTCCTCTAGTAATATCGAATGATATAAGACTAGACTTGTAACCAAAGGCTTAAGATGTAAATGTCGGCTTGACCCCAGGTTTGGTGGCCCAAAACGGGTTGGAGTTGGCAGGTTCGACCCATCCTTATTTTTTAAAAAATTACAATATGATGTCATTTTTATTGTTCCAACAGGCCCAGCTTATCAGCCTGTGGCCTGATTAGGTTGCACAATTTTGGCTTATGGTCTAGTAAACCAGGAGCAAAATTGACATCCTTATAAAGGTTTCACTCAAAAGGAGGGTATTAATTATCATGAAACTTTTTCTCCAATTTTTAAGAAAGATTCTTTTAGAATTATTATAGCATTAGTAGCACATTTTGATTTAGAGTTATATCAAATGGATATGAAAATGACATTTCTAAATGGGGATCTTGAAGAAGAGGTATATTTGAAACAACCTGAGGGATTTAATGAGGAATATGATTCTCAACTAGTTTGCAAGTTTAAGAAATCTATATATGGGTTGAAATAGGCCTCTCGTCAATGGCATATAAAGTTCTATAACATAATTGTCTCATATCGTTTTGTTGAGAATGTTGCGGATCAATGTATTTATATCAAATTGGCCGAGGGAAAATTTATTTTCTTAATCCTATATGTAGATGATATAGTACTTGTATCTAGTGATTTTAGTTTGTTACATGAGACAAAACAATTTCTATCTTGGAACTTTGAAATAAAGGATATGGGTGAAGTTTCTTATGTCAATGGCATAGAAATTCATAAAGATAAATCTCGAAGGACTCTAGGACTATCTCAAAAAGCCTACATTGAAAAAGTTTTGGAAAGGTTTCATATACAAGAATGTGCTTTGAAAGCATCACCTATTTTTAAAGGCGATAAATTAAATTTGTCTTAATGTCCCAAAAACATTATAGAATAAAAGGAGATAAAAAAACAAATCATATGGTTCAGCAGTTAGAAGTCTTATGTACACACTTGTTTGCATATGACTTGATCTTGCATTTAGGATAAGAATGCTTGGAAGATGCCAAAGTTGTTAGTGTAAGTCGACTTGTACACTCGTGTAACTCGACTTATGCCCTTTCGGTTCTGATAAATCGACTTGTATGTTCGATAACTCTACTTATGTATCGTAAAATTGTTAGAGTAATGCCCTAAAGGCAATCGCCTTCAGCGCATTTTGTTCAGACTTTATGAACAAATAAAGAAAAGGC
>JANZLX010000002.1:34060101-34074329 GCA_025531955.1 Erythroxylum orinocense
TTTGCTTTTTTAAATTTAAACAAAAATCGGACCTAGCCACGTCGTGCAAGGGCTCAGGCTTGCAGTAGGTTGGGCTGAGCTAACCTATTGCAAAGTTAAAATTATAATCACTTTAATGGTTATTTATAAATTTTTAAGGTTAAATGCTCAAAAGAATAGTTATTTAAAATTTTCTACAAGATAGTTATCTAAAAAATGAGACTTCTCTTGTAATGGTATGAATTAAATCTTAAAGTCTACAATAATGTTGCAGTATCAATTTAAAGTCATTCAAAGTATGAAATTATTAATGTCGCAATTTAAAAGGAAGTGAATTTGTCAAATAATTGTAAAGCGATTCTATTCATGAAAGACTTAATAGTTGTTGAATTATTTCAAATCAAATATAAACATAATATATTTTGCTTTGTATATTGTTTAATATATTTTAAATATTATTTATATACATAAATAATTTTTATTACAAAATAAAATATAGTTAAAATTAATAAAAGTAATTTTTATTTTTATATTGTCAAACAGTCTACTGTATAAAGTTCTTTTAAAAAAGCTGTTATTTTAATTGACAACTAAACAGCCAACTGGCTTCTTAGAAAAGCTCTTCTAAAAAAAGTTTTATTGACAAAAGCTCTACTGATATAAGTTCATCCAAACAAACACTTAGTCTTATATCTGTTTATATCATCCAAATTTTTTTTCCACAACTGATGTCATAACATACGGGAAACTCGTAGACGAATTGATGTATTTGACCACAAAAGGCCTAATATTTTGTCATTAAGTGCAACAAACAACTCTCCTAATTCTTGGATTGTTCTACTAATCAACAGTTCAAGACCCCACAAAGAATAATGAGGCATTTGAAACGAAGTCCAGGAAAAGGATTGTGACTTGCTCCGAACTGAACTTTGCCTTTTAAGAACTTGTAGATTTGAAATTGACTACCATTTA
Organism: Erythroxylum orinocense; assembly: GCA_025531955.1. Lineage (NCBI taxonomy): Eukaryota > Viridiplantae > Streptophyta > Magnoliopsida > Malpighiales > Erythroxylaceae > Erythroxylum > Erythroxylum orinocense. The sequence goes on from JANZLX010000002.1 coordinate 34,061,053, forward strand.
ATTAGAAATGAAGTGTATATACTCCGGCTCTGGAGAAGTCTTGAAGTATAAAACTATTAAGAATAAGAAAAAGAAAGAAAGGTACAGACAGATAAACAAGGGAAGAAAAATGCATGGTCCAGGTACAAGTGATGACCGAGTCATAACAACCTATGAGTTACGTTCACAACTGGAGATTTACATTCAGTCATATATTCATGAAGAGTTCAATCCTTATCCACCAATGCTTTTTTGCAGTTTTGAGGTTCACTTTTCCTTGTGATTACAGTTTTACAATCACCAAGATTGTTCGACAGTTGTTCATTACAAAAGGGGACATGAAGCAGAATCTTTGGAAAGTCCAGATGTGGAATACGCATCTGCAGGACGGCTGGCCAACTCTTTCCAGCTGTAGATAAAAAATGAATAAAGCTCAAACTTCCACGTGATACGTTGACATTAGGCCCCGAAAGCACAGATGATACTCGTTATCCCTGGAGGCTACATGCACGTTACCGGCACCCAACCTTAATTGTCTTGGAGAAGGTCCTTTCATGAGACAAATTCAAAGAAACCTTATCAGCAGCCACGCTTTCTTGGCTGAGATACACTGAACAATTAATAACTGTTTTATTCAGTCTTCTGTCTCAAAGTCGATCAATTTGCAAACAACTGTTTTGAAAATTGAAAGTTTCCCATTCTTGTGATGGAAAAGGAGTATCTGGGCACTTGCATCCACTGGTGGGGTCGAAGAAAGAATCATCTGGGACCTCATGGAAGACATTAGATACAGCAGCCAACTATAAAGTTGATAGGCCGACGTCTTCTTAACAACCCTCAGTTGTCAAGTCTTTTTCTCACTCTCTATTTCCGTCATTATGTCGATCTATGATCTCCCTGTTCAGGGGTGGTTGGTCGGCCAGAAACAATTAAGCAAGAAGCACAAGTTGAGAATTCTCTTACTTTGTATATTTTTGGTGTACATTATTATACTAATGAGAAAATCCAATGGAGTATTAAGAATCAATCAGAAATTGAGACTTATAGACCCAAAAAGATGAATAAAAAGAAGCAATATCAACATCTTTATTAAAACCTTTAATTATCTTAAAATTACTATATATAGTTTTTCTTTAGTTAAAACTTAGTAGGACAATATTTTTCACAAAAGAAGTAATATCAAAAACGATGTTTTCTTGTTTCTGTAAAACTGTTGTGATTTTTTTATTTTTAGAAACAAAAAATTACAACAGAGTAAACCAAACACATTTTTCTTACTTTTTTTTTTTACAAAAACGACAATAAAAAACGAAAAAAAAACGGAAACAAACAACCCCTAAGAATAGGGTTGCGTAATATTGAACCTTTTAATGTTATATTGCATTCACATCAGTATTTAAGCGTTCAAATAAATCATAGGATACAGATATAATCATCCTTTCCTAGCTAAGAAAAATAGTTGAGGGAAATTAATTTAAAGTCATTGACTTGATCAACTTGCTAAATGAAAGATAGGATATTGTGGGATAGTTTCGGCCGACATAGAAATTTAATGGCTGACTCGCACGTGATCAAATCCCAGTTATCGTGTTGAATGCTTGTGAATACCTACCTACCTGCCAGGCTGCCATTCGTACGCAGAAACTTCTTAATCGCAAAAAATTAACGTCAATTCGATGGGATGTTAATTAATAGAATGAAACCAAACGAAACACATTTATTATTATTTGAAAAAAGTTTTATAATGTAATAAAATATTTTCTCTAATTTATAATAAATGTCGTTTTAAAAAAATACATATTTATCAAGAAAGTTAATGAAATATCTTATATACTCTTATTAATTACATATTAAAGTGCCTTAAAAATGTAATCTGTGTAATTAAGATGTGAGAGAAATTAAAGGATAATTTTGGAAGTAAAATTATAAATATGTATAAAAAGTCACAAATGACACTTATTTTGAATAATTAAAATCTCTCTAAAACGACACTTATTATAAATCGGAGGGAGTAAAATGAGATGAAAGTAAAATATTTTATGTTACGCTTTGTTCTATCTTAGAGCAGTGAAAATAAAAATATTTAATTTAGAAAGTTTAGGATAAAACATAAACTAATAAATATATATTACTTAATATATTTTAAATAATCTTTTTTAATATCAATTATTTCTCCTTACTGTAATAATAATCAACACATTTTTAGCTATTTATTAGTTTTCCTGTGACACTAATTATTTTTATATAAATAAAAATATAAATAACACAAAATAGAATAAAGTTAAATTTAATATAATTAATTTTATTAAATAATTAATAATAAATTATATAACAATAAAAATAAAATCATATTATTTTAAAATAAAACAAATTAAAATTAGTTATCACATTTATTACATGAACAAGTTAGAAGTGTGACTTTTTAATTAAACATAATTTTTGTTTTGAAATTATAAGGTTAAATCTCTTTTAATATAAAAAATATAATAATTATTTGTTATAAATTACATTTTATTACATACACAAAATCTTTTTAAAATATCTTTTCATTATATTACGTCACATTTTATTATAAATTATTATATTTTATTTCACTAAATTATATTTCATTTTATCAATTAATAATTTAATATCCAAACCATAATATTCTTTAGAAAGATATTTTATTCCATTCCAGTAGTCTTTTGAAAAGATATTTTCTATAGTTTCAATTCTTCAATCCTTTACAAACCCGCCTCTGGATCGCCTGATTCCTTTCTATAGTTTCAATTCTTCAATCCTTTACAAACCCGCCTCTGGATCGCCTAATTCTTGAGTTGTTGGTCTTCGAATTTGATTTTTGAGTATTTACATTTCTAAGTTGAACTGAAAGCCAGTCCTTTGAAGCAGCTAGGTGTTGGGTGTTTTTGGTGTCAAGATTAAGTCTTTCCAGACTAGGGTTTAAGCTTTATTTTTCCTCTCGCGTTGCATAAACAAAGAATTCAACATGAACCTTTATTTCGTTTGGTTATAGTCCAGAAAGAATAAGCTTCCTGTAAATTTTTAAGCTTTCTTCACTTTTATTTGGTGGGTGGGGTTTTGTTGAAATGGAAACCAAGAACCCTGTTAGGTTCACTTTATTAAAGCAATCGTCTTTAGCGCCGGAGAGGAACAGGGACGATGTGGGTCTGGAGCATGATGAATCGGGGGAGGTTGATCCGGGTGTGCGTTTAATGTACTTAACCAATGAGGGGGATTTGGATGGAATTCGAGAGCTGTTGGATTCGGGTGTTGATGTCAATTTTAGGGATATTGATGACAGGACTGCGCTCCATATTGCGGCCTGCCAGGGGTTGACGGCCGTCGTCGCTTTATTGCACGATAAAGGGGCTGAGATTGACCCCAAAGATCGGTGGGGTAGCACGGTAAGTTTTCACTACTATTTATTTTTACACTGTGATTGTGATTGTAATAGTTATGGTATCAATCGTCTTCTAGATATTTTTGCGAGTTTTAACCATGTGTATGTGGTTATGTCGAGTGGTAATGTAATTGACTTCCTCTCAAGTACAAGAAGTTGTGAAATGAGAAAGGGAATCTGTGTTGGCAATGGCAAGTATATCGTTTTGATTTCTTGGGAACAGAAGGGTGAAGCGAGACGTTGAGATGTAATTTTGGTGTCAGTTGTGTATATAGAAAGTTAACGTACAATCACTATAAGTCTGTTCATATAAATTGAACGTATAATCACTATATGTATAAAGACTTGCGCGGTTAATCCCATTAAGGCAATAGATTATGGGTTGGAGCAAGTGATAGGTTGTTCCAATCCTGTTCCTTTTAATCTGGTCCACACATTTGTGTGAATCTCATATAAATGTCCACACATTTGTGTGAATCTCATATAAATGTGTGGATAAGATTTAATAGAATAGGGTTGGGATTGGTTAACTGGAATAGAGGATTTGATCCCATAGATTATGCACAAGTATAATTATGAACAATGGACACCTAACCACGGCGCTAATCTTATGCTTCATCCCATTGTTATGTTCTCTCTTTGTATCTCCTCCGAGATAGGAATAGAATTTGTTGTGTAGCTAAGCATTCAATTTTTTTGCTCTAACCATTTCAGATCTATGTCATTTTGAATGCAATCTAATACTTGTTTTAACAGCCTCTTTCTGATGCCATATATTATAAAAATCATGAGGTGATCAAACTTTTGGAGAAACATGGGGCAAAACGTCTGGTATGCTTCAATTTTGCTTGTTCTGATGCCATTCTTTTGTTTCTTTATCCTGTTTCACCTCATTTAATGTGATCTGATGATAATCTCTTAGACGGCACCCATGCATGTCAACCATGCTCGGGAGGTCCCAGAGTATGAGATCAATCCAAGTGAGCTTGATTTTACTGACAGTGTGGAAATTACTAAGGTAATTTATTCTTCTTTATCTTTGGATATACAGAAAAGTTTTTGTTTGTGTATTTAATTTGTTCTAATAGCTGCAGTGGAATTAATATTCAAATCGTAAAGAATCTTGCAGACCAGAAACTTCCCATTATTGTCTCTAAATTTTCTTTTGGTACTTCTTGATTTTTATTTTCTGTCAGGTCAAATTCTATGGCCATAAAAAGGAAAGTTGATATTTGAGCATAAACAATAGTCCTACTCCTACCCCTGGAAGATGTTTACTTTTTGTTTTCCAAATTTGTTCCAATACCTGTTATTTGAGCAAAACAACTGGGAAAATTTTTTCCGAACTTGTTGGATATTTAAGATGCTTTCCATGTCACAGGGAACCTTCTGTACAGCTATGTGGCGTGGAATTCAAGTAGCTGTGAAGAAGCTTAGGGAGGAAGTTCTGTCTGACGAAGATAAAGTGTACGCCTTTATCCATTCAAATGTTATTTTGTTCTGTTTCTTTTTTCTGCTTCAGCGTTTTTAAAAATGATTAGTTCCATACAGGAAGGCATTCAGGGATGAGCTTGCGTTGCTTCAGAAGATACGTCATCCAAATGTGGTCCAATTTCTGGGTGCAGTTACTCAAAGTAGCCCAATGATGATTGTAACAGAATACTTGCCAAAAGTAATTATTGAATTAGTACCCTTCAATTGTTGCTGTTTGCTGGATCATTGAGGTTTCCAATTATCACTTTTGGTTGATGATGTTTTATTTTCCATTAATTATGTTATATGTGCTTATATATATAAATATATGATCTCTATTCTAGACATTTCTTGGCTAATAATTGATGAATGATGATTTATTGAGGCTGATGTTGGTGGTTGTAATCCCCCAAGGATCTTCCATAAAGTGAAGTTGCTTTTGTGTAACCTGAGATAATGTGATTACTCAAATTTTTTTTTTTCTTCCCCCAAAATAATCTCTTTGTTGGTACTTGAATGAATTTAGCATTTTTCTTTCTGTTCCAACAAGAGATAATTTTCACCAGCCTGCTTCAATGTTCACAAAATTGTTATCATTCGTATTTTGTTAATTCCCATATATGCTCTTAACACTTGTATTCTAATACTGAAAATTCGAAATTTGGATCAAGCATTCTATATAGCTACATGAAAAATTAGATCTCTGCTCTCCTAGCTGCCATAACACATCTGGAATATGTAGAATTTTATGTTGCCATCTTTTAGACGATTGGTCCAAATTAAAAGCTGGGTAGAAATACTTCTTTAGATTTCTATTGAAGCTTATGTATTTGGAGTTCAAATTTGAATCCATATTTATTCTGTTGGAATTTCAGGGGGATCTATGTGCCTTTTTAAAAAGAAAAGGACCCTTGAAACCAGCCACAGCTGTCAGATGTGCACTTGATATTGCAAGGTCTGCCTCTATTTCCGAGTTAGCTAGAGAAAGAGAACTCTGTTTATTTGCATTTTGGACATTGTTTTAATAGGGAAGATTGCAGTTAATAGGGAAGATTGCAGTTTGTCATTGTTTGAAGAATGGTTAGATCATAATTTGCAAGATATTTATCTGCATTAAATGTTATAAGAATTTGGTACACAATTGATGAATCTGAGAACTCTGCAGGGGAATGAGTTATTTGCATGAGAATAAGCCAGCACCTATAATTCACCGTGATCTTGAGCCTTCGTGAGTTTTCTTTTTCTTCTTTGCCCTTTTGACTGCAACATCTTATTTAGAGATGCTAAGACTATAATAAGCTTTTATTAAAATTCACTGGCTCTCTCAATTTTCTGAACTTGTCAGCATATTTTTATGTTGCTTATGAGCAAGATAACAGAAATATATTGCGGGATGATTCGGGGCACTTGAAAGTTGCAGACTTTGGAGTTAGCAAATTGTTGACTGTTAAAGAAGACAGACCTCTAAGCCATCAAGAAGCTTCTTGTGAGCTTGCTTATCATCACTCTAATTTTCTTTTCAGATGGAGGTTGCAAAAGATAGTGTCTCTTACAGACCTTGCTTGCAACTTCTTTATTCTACATGTGCAGTAGCCATCATGGATGAATCTCATGGGAATTCTTTTGCTTCTCATCAACAGATCGATATGTGGCTCCAGAAGTTTTTACAAAGGGAGATTATGATACCAAAGTAGATGTCTTTTCCTTTGCTTTAATTCTTCAGGAGGTAAAGATTTCTGAATTTCAATCCCAATTAGTATGAGTACATCTGAAATGTAACATATTTCATGTTGGTATATGTATCTTGGCATATTTGAGAAGGTCTCAGGTTGATTTTGTTGGTATCTATACATGGAACTTCTAATGCAGTTGAAGAACGGATACATATATAGCCTGATTATGCTTTCGGCTCTCCTAACTTGTTAAGTTGATTATGATATTTGACTGATATTATAACATACTATATATTAGATGATTGAAGGATATCCACCATTTCATGGAAAGCAAGAGCATGAAGCTCCTAAAGCATATGCTTCAAAAGAGCGGCCGCCTTTCAGAGCTCCAGCAAAGCTATATGGTCATGGACTTAAAGAGTATGGCCCATCTTGCTCTAAAGTGGTTGTTTGTTCATTTTATGTTTACATTTTCTGGAAGTGGTTGAAGCTTGCTACTTTTATTTGTATGTTTTCTAGAATAGGAGTATCCAATATCTGACAACTGTAGCCATAATTCTGTGCTGTACATCAGCCTAGGCAGCATCAGTATTGGGACATATCTTCCCACCATGTTTTAGTGCCTATGTCATAACTTCCCTTTGTTTTTTTCCCTCTCCTCAACCATGGATGCATTAAATACCCAAAAACACTTGATTGACTATTTTTATTTCTCTAAGAAAATGCATTACAGCAGCTGATAGTGCTGGGCCAAGATAATCGATAGTGCAATGAGTATACAAGTTATACACCTTGCACCTTTTTGTTTGAACAACAAACCAAATTTTTATGCTTCATGGCCTGTGGGATCTTGATCTGAAAAATCCCTTCTCAGTTCCTACTTCCTCAATCCCTATCTGAATATATGTCATTGTTTGTCTATCCATTCGTCTCTGATAAAGCTCAATTGTTGTTAAGGTCATTGACATTTATTTTAGGCAAATAAAGATTACCTTTTGAATAAGCTCATTGATATTGGCTTCTGCCAACAGGTTGATTGAAGAGTGCTGGAATGAGAATCCAGCTAAGCGACCAACATTCAGGCAAATATTAACAAAACTGGAGACCATTTATCCCAAAATTGGTCATAAGAAGCATTGGAAGGTTAGCTCTTTGTTTCTATCTTCTTTTGTGTACATGTCTCTGTGCGTGCAGTGCATGCTTCCAATTACCTGAGCAAATTGATACCTGTTTTCTCATTTTGCTTTGATCAAATATTTTCTTCTTCGTGTAATCTAGATGCATGTTGCTTGATGTAAAAGACATCTGACTAGCTTGAAGTTGTATATTTACAATGGCCATTTCTAATGTTTTATTAATTCTAATCTCTAGTCAGGGCATCAAAAAGGGTTTGTCAAACATTATATGATGATTTTTGTCCTTAGTGAGTAATAGGATGAGCATAAAACTTGCTGCTTCAAGAGGCTCAAAAGTATTCCTTATTACGACTAACTGATTGATTTTCTATAATTGTGACTATTTTAGGTTCGACCGTTGAAATGCTTTCAGAATCTGGAGGCCATGTTGAAGAAAGATCTTAGTCTAAGTCGCCGAAGTCGTTCTTCACGATCTACAAACAGTATCTGAATTGCCAAGGATTTACTGTGCAGTCACTTTATACAAATTTCATTTCTCTGAACTGTTGGATAATGGATTCTTGTATTTGCTTGGAGACAGGAGCAGTTTTCGTCCATGTTTAGTTCCCCTTGAGATATCAATTTGTGCCTCCTGTAAGTCTCTCTCTTTCATTGAATTTGTGGGGTTGAGACTGATTACTTAACCCAACAAAGATTTTCAATGTTGATGTACATGATGTTCGTACTAGCCATTATACTTCCTTTCATCAATTGTATTCTGGCTAGTCCTACAGTGTATGAAAGGTTGTAACTAGTGCAGTTAATAAGGATTGCCTTATGACAGGTGGTTGGTTTGCTTGGTATTATGGGTTCGGTTGCAATTTTCTGTTTATAATCATAGTCCTTCATGTGCCTAATGCTTATCGTTAATAAAGTAGCTAATCCTTTGTAGATTTATAAAAATGTGAGAAAGTAGCTAGAGACAATCTATCCAAAGCTCTTCTATTGGAATATTCCTTATTGAAACAAAAATATAAGCTACGATGGTTGAAGGAAGGAGACAAAAGCACTGTTTATTTTCCAAGAGATGCCATAAAATTGTGTCTGTAGAATATGGAGCAATGATATCCGTACAGAATGGATGTTTTTATTTTGAACATTCCTTTTGAACACTATGAAAGCCATGGATTTTTTAAGAAAACTTTACCGAATGGATGTTTCAATGTTTCTTAACTCCTACCTTTCATATACTGATAAATGGGAAACCCATTAAAACTGATAAGATCTCAAAAGGGATTAGGCAAGGAGATTCTACATCTCCTTGCATGTTTTCTCCAATGATGGAGGTCGTCAATATACTCCTGAAAAAAAACAAGGATAGCAAATCATTCAAATCCCACTCAAAATGTAAAAGATTGAACATATCTAATCTTACATTATGATTTGATCCTACTTTTTAAAGCGAATGGACAATCCGTCAGAACTCTAGTAAAAGTGTTAAGGATGTTCTATATGATATCAAGACTCAAAGCAACTGAATCTACAAGTGTTTTCTATTCTTTGACAATTGTAGTTCCATTGTTGACCTGGGATTTCTATGTTTCAACTCTTGGATGTAACCTTATAGCTTGGAATATCCATGATTGCATATAATTCCTGCTTGCATCCTTCAATGCATCTAACTCTAATTTTCCTAAAATCACTTTTTTCTATTGGACATTAAACCTTGTTGCTATTGAATAATCAACAACAATATCTTTAAATTCTTTAGCATTGGAAAACTCTATACTTATTGTCAAATGTAATGGACTACCACCACCTGCTGCATGTCTAACACTTGTGCTAAAGTCTTTTAATTGACTCCCCAGGCTACTCGCCACAAAGTTAATCATTACTGTTAATGAAACTTCTATAATCATTAAAATCAATCTCCATTTGTTGATGTCCACTTAGAATTGAAACATCGAATGTATTTTGTATAATTTCATCTTTGGTTCAGTCTGAATCTGTTGGGGCTGGATGTCATTGCTTGGATCCATGAGATTGGTTGACTTTAGCTGAAGAATTCCTACAAAACAATAAAGGCACACCGGGAGTTGACTGCCGGTAGGCCCCTCCGACACTCAAGTTAGTCTTTTGTGAGGATTTTGGCGGCTAGTAAATAAAGGATACTAGGGTTCTTGAAAACCGTACCTGTCTCATGGTGAGGTAGCACCTTATATAGGAAAAGATACCTGCTAGGTTTAAGTCTTCACTTAATCAAGGGAGGTCACCATTTGTGAATGGGTCGTTTGCACCTGGGCCTGAGTCTGAGCCTAGCACGACCGTCCCAACCAATCTTCATTGTCACTTTCATCTTCATTAACACCTTTAGCTTTATTATCACCTTCTACTTCATTGTGACCTTCAATTACATTATAAGCGCACACATTCCTATCATTACTATCTCTTCTTCGTTGATATTTACATTAATTTCATCAGGCATAACATCCTCATCAAATCCTAAATCCTCATTATTGCATATTATTGCCAAAATGTCTAAAGCTGCAATCGAATCATCAAGTTTGTATTTGAGATACACCCCAATTGTCGCATATATTTTTAAAAAGTTAATTAACCTAATGCAACTTTCATTTGATTAAGTGTGCCCTAAAACTCAATAATATTCCTTGTCCACCTATAAGTATCTAAGTTCCTTACCCATCTCACAAATTTTTTATACCTGACAAAATCAAATTCCTCTTTGTCAAAATAACTTAACAAACTACCCTCATAACTCAACTCGAGATCTTCTGAAAGTACCCATATCAATATATTTTCAAGGTTTCATATTGAGTCCATGTATCTCAATGAATGGCAAGTAAATAATCCTACAAATGACAAGTAAATAACAAATACGTGCAAACATATATACGAGCTACCTAGAATAATGTTGATTGAGAAGAAAATAATATCCATTTCAGATGTAAACATATAGGCAAGCTATTTCAAATACAACAACATATACAAACTACTTTGACTAATGCTAATTGAGCAGAAAAGAATTGACGAAAAAAATAATATAGAAGTTATTTAAGATGCAAACATATATACAAGCTACTTTGACTAATGTTAATTAAGCAAAAATTAATACAAAATTTATTTAAGATGTAAACACATCTATAAATACATACAAATATTTATACAAGCTACTTTGAGTAATGTTAAATGAGCAACAAATAGCTAACCAGATGCTTCTTTTAGGTAAGCATATATGCAAGCCATACAATATTATGTTATTATATTATTGAGTTTGTTTTATTCTAAATGGTATAGGCATGAATTATCTATTTTATAAACACATTCCTTTATGATTAACTTCAAGGTTTGGTATTGATTCAATAAAAAATTTCGCAAGTAAAACCATGAGTTTTACTTATAAGCTATGGTTTATGTGTTAATAGACCAAACAGAAGTTGTTCTGAACTTCAGGAATTCTAATTGTGGCACTATTAATGGTTTAAATTTTGAATATAATTGGCTCATCTTTATTAGGTCTTACTAATTTTAGATATGGAGTAGAGAACTCACAGAATTTAGATTAAGTTCGAATTGAACATCTATGAAATTGATTGGAAACAGAACCTCATCAATTATGTACGAAGTTTTTATAATCCAATTGAAGTTATAATCATAATACTAGACCTAACACTCTCCTCAAATGGATTTTCACTCTCGATCCTTAACTTATGCTTATTCCGGGGAAAGATGTTTTGCTAAGGTAATATATATCAAAGGATATTAAGTTCTGTAAAAGTAATCTTATATTAGGCTCTGAATATTAGACAACTGAAAGTTATTCATCATAGTCCTCCATATGTGTTATTATCTTATGCCTCGATAATTTGCAATAAGTTGCTTAGTTTATTTGAATTTGGTATAAAAGGCTCTTAGATTTTGTTTTTGGTTATTGTACAATATTTCCCCCATCTCTAGTACTGTAGAAGGCATATAATATTGAAAATATTAACAAAGAAAAGTAAGTTGTCTGGATCATATATTACCTCTAATCTACCACAATAGGTAAAATGGATCCATGGTTTACTACACCTATTTCCTACCTATATAAATAGATTCGTTATTTAAAATTACAACAATATAGCATTCTTTAACATAAACAAACTGTTGGACCCCGACCTTTAAGTGAAAATTTAGAGATATTAAATGAAATTCAATGAGTATTTTTGTATATGAATTGTGTTATAGATGTTATTGTGCCTTAAAGAAATTAATGAGAAAAGAATTGATTGTTTTGATAACTTTGATATTTGAGTAGATTTGTATGAGTTATGAGAATAAAGTGAATGAGTTGATTGAAATAGAAGTTGAAAATTAAGAAATAAAGAGTGCAAGTGTGAGAATTTGTTGAATTATGAAGTTTGACATTTTGGAGATAAAAGTTGACTTTTTGATTTAGGCAGATTTTGAGAAAATGATTTTCATGAAAATTGTAGCCTTTATTGAAAGCTTTCTATCGCCGTGAAGAATGACATTGTTCGATATCGGGAGTGAAAGTTATGATCAGTCAAAGTAAAGTATTATTTTGCTTTATTTTGTGAAAATGTCCACTGTGTTTCCTAAGCTCAATTTTGGAGATAGCATGGTTTAAATTGTCTAATTTTTGGATAATTGTGAATTAGGGTTTATGCCTTTTTGTGATTTTTAGAATTTTGGAAGTTCTTGATTTAGATAGCTTGAAAATATGGTAAGTTTGGGGTTCCTATGAAATTTGTTTCGGTTCGATTGAACCGTTTGTTTGATTCACTTCGCTTCGAAATCCGTTCCTTCGATTTCCGCTTTCGATGTTTTTCTTTGCAATTTGTTTTCCGTTTCCGCTTTTATTTCCGATCCCTTTGATTGGTCCGATTTGTATTTCCGTTTTTTGTTTTTTTCGGTTGGGATTCGGTTCCGAGATCGGGTCCTAACGTTTATAGTATCAAAGCAAGAGGGTTGGGTTCCGGAAATGAGATTTCCAACACAAACTGTAGAAACTTAGTGACTGAGTCACACAACATTGTGAAACAAGGAGAAGACACACCACACTATGAAACAAGGATAAGCACACCCAACCTCTTATACATGCCTAAAGAAACAAAGAAAAGCCACACAACCAATAAATAGATAAACACGAGATTAGGGACGTGGGTTTCCTTCATTTTCGCAGTTAAAGATAAGCAAGCCATCGAAAGTAGCTGAAATGGCCACCCATTGACTTGCAATTGTCCTATAATGTTATAATTTTACCAACTAACAACAATAATGACACTAACAAAATAAGATAACATTTTCTGAAGCAAAGACTTTCACCTTCCTGTAAAATTTGACATTCTTCACGAAAAAGATGATATCTTCGACATTTTAGAAAGAAAACAACAGTGTAGTTAGAAAAATGATACCCCCAAACTAAAAGATTCATTTTTTTACATAACTACTTAAATGGGAAAGTTATATTTATAGCTCGAGGATCCAATTAATGGAATCCTTACGAGCATTTTGTAAGTGTAAGTCGACTTGTACACTTGTGTAACTCGACTTATGCCCTTTCGGTACTGATAAGTCGACTTGTATGTTCGATAACTCGACTTATGTACCGTAAGA
>JANZLX010000002.1:34089440-34091940 GCA_025531955.1 Erythroxylum orinocense
GAGTATAGAAAAGTGTTGATGAAGGGTATATGCACATGTTCTATTTTGAGTTAATGATCAAATTTAGATCATGCTTTGTTGATGAATGATATTGAGATGAAATAGAGTAGAGAGTGAAGAGAAAATGAAGTGGAAAAGGTGATCTTGGTATAAGTTGTGTTAGAGTAAAATCTGGGATCAAAATTGAGAGATGAATGGGAAAATGTAGCAGTAGTATGTTCACTGAGTATGCTTCGGTGCTATAGCCATAACTTTTTTCTCTAGTTCTCTAAATGAGATGATTCTTGATTTGGATTACACTAGAGACATATGACTACATTTTTCATGAAGACATTATGTGAAAGCTCACCGTGGCAAACTTACAGGTTTTGGCTAGGTTTCCTCTCAGGAGAAGTTCGCCGCAACGAACTTGTGAAATTTTTGCGAAAATTCCTCTTGGGAGAAGTTTGTCGCGGCCAACTTCTGGCTTAACCCGGCCAACTTCCGACATAGCTTAAACATGCTTCAGTATTTTGACCATATCTTGCTCTGTAGTTATCCAAATGGAATGATTTTTTATTTGGAGTAAATCGAAGACATAGGGCTACAAATTTTCTGAAGAAATATAGATTTAATTCAGTCTCTAAGAATTTCTATTTTTGGATGCAAGTTGAGTATAGGTTACTGCTCCAGTAAAAGACTAGTATGAAGATGTTTGTGGTATAACTTTCAGATTTCTGAGCCAAATTGAATGATTTTGGTGTCATTAGAAACTTAAGAGATAGGAGAAAAACTTTCAAAAAGTAAGTGTTGCCAAATTTCTCCATTTTCCCTGTCATAATGTTCATGGAAAATAGCTTAGAAGATTCGAAATTTTGGAGATGTTATATGAAGAAGTGAGAATTTGGCGTTGTTTGATCTTATAATGTTAGAATAACATTAGTGAATGAATTGTTGATATCAAAGTACCAAAGTTATGAGTTTGTTTTGAAATAAAGATATTCACATGATTGAGGTCGTGATTCAAAGAAGAGGAGTGAAGTCTATCAAGTTAAAGTGAATGAGAATTTGATAATAAGAGCAAAGAATGCTAACAATGAAATGACAAGTAATTGAGTATAAAATGAGAATTGGGATAAGATGTGAAATTTGATAATATACCCACGATTATCATTAAGCAAGCATTGTACATAGTCCATACACACATTTGTGGATAAATAAATGCTTATAATTGTGCAAAGTTATTAATGCGTGTGCAATGTGTGTATTGCATAATGTTGATGTGCAGGATACACGTCCACATCCAAATGTTTCTAGATTATGGAAGCTAATGTTAATCTGGAGCGTATTGTGAGTAGAACTAAATGGTCTTACTTTATTGATTGTTTTGTTTGTATTACGTATTGAATGATTATGAATGTGGTGTGATTGCATTGATTCCAGACTTGAATGTCCGAGGAGTTTGCTAAATGTGAAGATATCGAAGTGCTACTTATATGTGAATTTGATGAAATAAGTGATACATGATTTGATTGTTAAACATCTACATATGAAAGAAAAAGTGATTCTCGACTTTAATGTTAAATGCTGGACTAAGGTCCGATGATATGTGAAAGTGAATAATTGATCATATGTGATTGATGCATTTCATTACATGAATGCATGAAAGATAAAGGTAGTTATGACCGAAAAGAGTTTAAAGCTCAGAATGTGAAAAAGGAGCCTAGAGCTCAGAAAGTGATTAAGAGCTAAAAGCTCACTATGTAAAATAACCTCGGTATCCCCAACGAATACGAAACAGTTATTAATGAGCCCAATATTCCACAATAGATACGGGACAATTATAGGCACTCGGTCACAATAAAGTAATAATTGAAAGTGAGTCTCGTAAGCACTACATATGCATAAGATTGCATGATTTAAATCGTTTGGATGATTGCTGAATGTAATATATGTTATGTGATTAAGAGAGCCATCGAGGATAGTCACCCACCGAGTTTGCAAAACTGACCTAAAATTTGCAATTATTTTTCAGGCTTAGAGAAGACCTTCAGTTAATCAAATTGGAGTCTAGTCACTACATTTGAGTAAGAGATAGAGATCAGGATCAATTCACGTTTGTATAATTATTTTCATTAATTTTTTGTATGAAAGAATGTATTCTGAAATTTTGTATCATGTGTATTGATCAATTATATTTTGTAATAACTTTCCAAAATGGAAAGGTTTGTAAATGAAATTGATCTTGAGTGTAATTATTTTAAATGTGATTGAAAAATTTTATGAATAAAACGAGCCCGATTTGATTTTTGATTGTCTGTAAAAGTGTGCGTTGTTTTAAATAGAAAAGAAAAAAATTGTAATGAGGTTTTACTGACTGAGTGTGTTAGCATGTCACCTCACAGGGCATGGATCCGGATATCACTCAGGACGTCGAGTACGTACCTTGCAAGAGTGAGGTGCTACAATTTTCCAACTCACTAAGAAAACACAGCTACTTCAAAAAATCATCAATCGAAAA
>JANZLX010000002.1:34096940-34100070 GCA_025531955.1 Erythroxylum orinocense
AATATTATTAACAATGATTGTAAGTCTAAAAATAAATTTAGCTAACAACAATGTCATTTCAAAAAATTATAAAACTAAAAATTAATTAATATTACATATATTTATGACAAAACTAAAAATTAATTAATATTACATATATTTATACTCTTCATTTATTTCTTTTAAAGTATATGATTTGGTAACTTTATATGGTATCTCACACACACACACACACACACACACACATATATACATATATATGAAAAGATTTATCCATAATTTAGCGACAAGTAAGGAAAAAATTGCCCAAAGATCAACCCTTTGATGATGTTTGTCTTTATTCGTCGCTAATGATCTACCCATTGGTGACAATTCCGTGAGATCCTTGCCAAAAGGCGAACCTTTAGGTGACGTTTTTGTAAATTCATCTCCAATTGTCTACATTTGACGACATTTCCAAAAATCGTCACCAAATGTTGGCTAGTTCTTAAATATAACATGAAAAAAACCTTGTTTTTTCCACAAAAAATGTTGTCATTTTAATGTTATTTTAAACACGAAAATGAAGCCTTTCTTCATATTCATTCTTCATCATCATTTTGTCCCAAAATGTTTTTGCGTTGAAGAGCGTCTGGTTTCTTCTAACTTCATCATTTATTGTCCTTCATCTTCAGTTGTCCATCCATCCAGGTAAGTCGTCCAATGTATAATGAGTTTTTATGTTCTACTTTCATTATCTTAGTTGTTGTATTTGGGTTTTGTTTTCTACTACTTTTTTTTTCTTTCAATTTTGTGTATTGTTGTTTGGAAGATGGTGAATGCATGTTCTTGTTTGTAAGATGGTGAATGCGTTTTTTTTGTTAGGAAGATGGTGAATGCATCCAGAATAGGATGATTAAGGCTTAGATAGATTAGTAAGCTTGTTTGAGTATAGCTTATAACATCTTTGATGAAAGTTCTGTTAGAGATTATAATAGAATTAGTTTTACAAAACAGGCTTGTAATGGTGATTTAATATTTTGGAGAAGCACTATTTTAATTATGTAAGAACCTTGTTTTAAGGTGGAGCTAATGGATAAAGTTTTATCCAAAAATATTAAAATATTATAGGTTTTATTTTATATTGAAAAATAAACAACTTAAGTTCTTCTTTTCAGTTGTTCACTTTTAGTACAGAATTTGATTATTCCAACCTTCACCCTTTTGTTGCTAAATATTTCTTTAAATTTAACGAATATCCATATTAAGGATTTTTCAGGGGAACTAACATTATTACAAAGAACATATATTATATTTAAATGAGCTCATATACAATAGTAGATACTTGCTCATCAAGTTCCTTTTTTTTGCGAAACCCTTTAATTAATTCAATTCAAAAAAAATTATCGACCATTAAGGTTAAGAAAAAATATTCAATTTTAGGCTTAAGCTCACATATTGGTTTTAATAAAAGAAAGAGAGTTATTAAATCAAGTTGTTAAACCATCAAATATATGATTCTTATAATGATTTTGAGAAAATATCATGCTTCTTTGTTTATCGTAGGGAATAGAATAATAATGAACTTGTTTTTTATCATTATGTTATTTAAAACTTAAACTACATTTAGTAATTTAGTAATTTAATTTAATTGTGTAGCTATATGGACAGAAGTTGGATGTCTTATCGAAAATGGTCTATTGAATAATTAGAAGGAGTTAAGAGTTTCATGTAATTTGTAAAAGATCAAATGGGTGTAGAATGTTGTATTCGTTGTCCATGCATGGATTGCTTAAATATGAACATTCAAATTCAAGATGTGGTATATAATCACTTGCTTATTCGAGGTATAGATAAATTATATACTCCATAGATTTATCATGGAGAATGCTCTAAAGCAAGTGGTAGTAGAAGTGTTGATACAAGTGTTGATGTTAGTAACAATAATGATTTAGAAGATTATGATATTAATGACGATAGTGATGATGAGATTAGAAAGATGTTAGAGGATTATGAGAATTATGTGGAGACTATAAATTATACTGGTTTACCTAACATAATTGGTAGTATTATAGAAGTTGAAGATGCAGATATATCATCATTTAATAGGAGAGATGTTGATCCCAATATACTAGAAGCAAATGAAGTACTAGCCAATCTTGTCGTAGAAAGAGATGAAGAATATATTAAGAATGAATTATATGACAATGATGATACTTTGGTTGAATATAATAGTGATGAAGAGTCGAATCATAATGCAATTAATGATGATAATTTTTAAGATCTTGATCATGATAATTAAAGGTAATGAAAGTGTTCTTTGTATTGTTTGAAATGTAATGTTGGTAACATTTATGTTAATGAGTATTGTTGATGTTTTAGTTGTGTTAATGAAGATCGAATCATGTCAATGCATATTGTTGATGATTGAGTTATGTTAATGTGTATTGTTGATGTTTGAGTTATTTTAATGCGAATTGTTGATGATAGAGTTATGTTAATATGTATTGATGATGTTTGAGTTATGTTAATGTGGATTGTTAATGTTTGAGTTATGTTAATATGGATTGTTGATGATTGAGTTATGTTAATTTAGATTGTTGACAGTTATGTTAATAGGGATTGTTGATGATTGAATGTATGTTTGTAATGATGATTGGATTTATTGTAACGTTAATAAAATTTATGTTTGTTCTTTATAGATATCCAACATAATGACACCTGGTAGTAACAAACGAAAGAATGTTGTAAGTATCAAAATTGTTGAACAGAGGGATCTGTAACTTCAACTAGATTAATCAATTCCTAGCCAACAATAACATTCAACCTCAGCCACCAATGAAACAAGTCAGCAACAACCTCATTCTTTCTCAAACAACAATGAATCTACTAATACAGAGGGATCTTTAGGTTTATTAATCTTTAACACCTACAAGTAGACTTATCCTCAAATATATATTTACATGTTTAATGCGTATTTTTTTATCATTATTCATTTATTTTCAGGTTCCAATGTCAACATCAAAAAAAGATATAGAGGTATAACTAGAGGTTGTGAGTTGCAACGAATGAATGTTACAATGAATAGCAAGTTGTTGATAAGTCAATTTAATTACACATATTTTGGGCGTAATTAATTTTAAGGTGTGGAAATTATTATCCGAAATTAATG
>JANZLX010000002.1:34125451-34136658 GCA_025531955.1 Erythroxylum orinocense
AATAATAATAATAATAATAATAATAATAATAATAATAATAATAATAATAATAATAATAATAATAATAATAATAGTAAAATAAAAATAAATTTGTATAAATAAAAACATAAAAATTAGTGATACAATAAATATAAAACAAGGTAAAGATTCAAGATAAAAGGTAAAAACAACTAAATAAAGACACAAAAAGGAAAGAAAAAAAGTTAATAAATAAATCCAACAAGTTATTACAATAAACTATTTAAGCCACTTAGGAAAGTACTTAATAAATAAATTTGTAAAAATAAAATAAACACTGCGATAAATATAAAATAAGGTAAAGAATCAAAATAAAAGATAAAACAAATAAATAAATATACAAATAAAAAAGAAAAAAGTTACTAAACAAATCCAATAAGTCATTACAAGAAAATATATATATGAGGTAAGTTGGGAAGTATTTAAGCTAACTAACTTAGAAAAAAAATACTGCATATTAGATATTAGGCTAAATACAAGACTGAAAGAAAACTTTAAAAAACACTTATGAGAGCGAGAAAGACTTCTCTACTCTAGATCCTTTGTCTATATCTTACTTCGTCATAGTTTTTTTATTGAGGGTCATGTTCTTGATAAGTTCCAATAAAGTTATATCATTCTTAATCATCCTCCCTCAGTTCTTCTTGGACCTTCTTTTTTTTCTTTCTCTTATAGTCTTTAAATATAATCTTCTGACATCTTTTCACTGAAGCATCAAGGTATCTTCTCTTAATATGTTCGAACTACTTAAGCTTTGTCTCTTTTCATTTACTATTAATATTAGTTATCTTTAACTTGTCTCTTACCATTACAATCCTAACATTATCTTTTCTAGCAAGGTTGCACCATCTAACGGAGCATTCTCATCTCCACTACCATAGCCTTTTGATTATGCATCTGTTTGATGGGCTCATATTTCACCCCATAGATCATGACCAGCCTAATTCTTAAATGATAGAATTTACCTTTAAACTTGAATGGTATCCTTTTGTTACACAAAACTTCCTAATACACTTCTCTATAGTTCACATTCTACATCAATTTAATGTATTTGAATTTTTAAGCACCACTACATAGAAAAAGTAAATTCTCTTCAATTTTTTAGGTTTAATGTAAATGTCAACCTTTAAATGTCTTAAAGTAGTTAATTAACAAAGTATGAAGAGCAACTCTTCTCAAAAGGCGCTGAGTTGGAATCACATTTTTACTAAAAATTTTTGTAGTTCTAGAAGATTCAGCTACAGAAAAATCAGGAATGGAGAGTTTTTCACCCTTTTCGTCCCACTCTTTGGTCTTAAGAATGCTAGTTTAAGAATAGCTCCAACATCACTTCATTGCTAAATCGAAAGCAAAACCTATGTACTACTGTCAATTTATTTCACAAGGAAAAAAAAGAAGAAGATCATTCTAAGAACTTGAAATTATTGAAATTAAAGGGACAAAGGTAGGTCCTATTTTCAAGCACCTTGGTATTGTGGAACGATTTTAACCTAATAAGAGTTGTAGTGCAATTGAGCTCAATGCCAATGTCTCAATCATCTCCATTAATATTCACTTTCATAAAGCTTCTTTCCACCTCCTCACCCTACACCTCCATCTCTCTACCCAATGCTCTATTCCATCATTCACATGGAAGATAAAAAGAGTGGGAAATAAAATGGATGGTTGTTGGACTCTCTATCTCTATTGGCTGATTCCCAACTTTAGCCTCTTCTTTTGCTTCTTCTCCAATAAACTCCACTCTCTTCAAGTGCTTAAATCCGGAAATTGGCACCCACACAAACAGAAGATGTGAAAGGACAAAAGATATTTTCGCTTAGCTTACCAGACATGAATAGTGGACTAATTAGTAGAAAGTATTGCTTAGTCACCCTGTCGATAAATCCTGGCTACTTGATGAGGGGTAGTTTTTCATTTTATAAATACCCTCCTCTTGCCACTACCTTCCTTTCATTTTCAGCACCTGATCTCCTACTCAGATTTGAAGAAGCCAAAGAAGAGAGAAACTCAACATCCAAATAAATTCTCTCCGTAATCATCACTTACAACATCAACTTTTGTTCGACTTTCTTTCCCAATCTCCAAAGGTAAATTATTTACCAAAAATTTGAGACAATAGTCCCAAAGCTTTTTACTTTGCTTCTCTTTTTTGGGGGGACTTAATCAATCTTTTCTTTTGCATTTCAGAATCAAGGGAACTCTCTATTCTGATATGTGAAAGAAATCCAATTTGAAATTCCATCAGAAGAATTTGGTTTCTAAAACTCTCCTTTTATTTTTGTTTTTCCATATGAACACAAGATTGAAACCTTCCTGATCGCTGAAATCCACCATAGATGGAATAGAGGAACTCAGGACATGTAGTTATGGTTCTGATTCTTCCGAACAACTTTTTTTTTCTTTTTTCTTAAATTTCTTTGTGATATGAATGAATATGTGCTTAAGGAGTTCCACTCATGCAAGTTCTATTCATTTTTACTGCTACTTTGTTTTCTTTCTTATAACCCTCTCCTTGCGCTATATACATTTAAGTGCAGCTATGGCTCATCAGAGTGAATCCCGAGAATCGTCACCACAGAGAAAAATGGGAAGAGGAAAGATCGAGATCAAGCGGATCGAAAACACTACTAATCGCCAGGTTACCTTCTGCAAAAGGCGCAATGGTTTGCTCAAGAAAGCCTATGAATTGTCTGTTCTTTGTGACGCTGAAGTTGCTCTCATAGTCTTCTCTAGCCGTGGCCGCCTCTATGAGTATGCTAACAATAGGTATATACAGCAACTACCCTCACCTCTTCTTCACCTTAACTCCTTTTTAACCCTCAACTTTGTGTAGGTCTTCACTTAGCATCTTCCCCAGCTTCTGAATTTCTTGTCTAAAGGGCTTGTCCCTTTTTATTTATCTGTGTTTTGTTTATTGATCAGTCATTTCTTTGAATGGTGGTCAATTCTTTTGTTAGGGAAATGAAAAGGCTTTCTGCGTGCTTCCTTTTCATTTCCAAAGGCTTCAGAACCACAAATTTGTCAAGATTTGAAGTAAAGAACATAATCATTTTTCGTGTTCAGTTTAGATTGAGTTTCTCCCAAACTAAGATTCTTTTCGTCTTTCTTTTCTTTTGCTTTTTTACCCTTGTATCAAGCTTTATAGTTTTCATTCATTTCCTTTTTCTGATAAACAGGTAATTTTAAGTCCCTGGTTTGGTTGATACACAGATCTGGTTCATTGGTTTGGTAGATACACAGATCTGGTTATAATAGAAAGATATGGGAAGCAATATGTGTGTAGTAATAGTAGTATGAGATGCAAGTATAGGTTTTGGAATGTACGCAGACATGTGAGATCAGCCTCTCTATCCTCCATTGTTAAATTTGGTGTCTTCTTTCCCTTTTCAACTTCTATTATATTCCTCTTCCTCTTTCCATCTCTCTCTCTTCTCTCTCTCTCTCCGAACATACAACAGTATTTGGAGATGTCATCTTTGAGCTAAAGAGAAAGGCCCTATCGCAGAAGCTGTGATCTTCCAATTAGTCCAAAACTTACCAATCTCTTGATGGATCCTTAATAGCACGTCAGTTACACATCAGTGAGACCAAAGGTAGAGTATGTTTTAGGAGTTACATAAAAAGGAAAACTGGAAGATGGTCAGGAAACCCCAAAGGGAAATCAAATTAGGGTTTCCAAACAAACCCTAATTAAACAAGGGTTTCTCTTGGAGTACTTTCTAAAATCCCTCTTCAAACCAAATATAATGGTATTTGATGTCTTCAAATTAGGGTTTATTTTCCTAATCCAGAAGAATTTTCCAAAGACTCATTCTGTACCCACGTGGGAAAAGTTGAAACCTTCTTCATGGTCAAACATAACCCAAAATTAGGGTTTGGAAGTAACCGTGTGAGGTTACAAGCTTGTCCTTGACTTTATTTGGGCAACCCTGTAGATCAAGTAAGAAGATCCTTGCACAGGCCACAACCAATCAAGAGTCCCGTTTGATTATCTGTAGAGTCTTTTGGAATTTCTTTTAAAGTTTAAACCTTGTTGAGTACTAGCAAATGGTTAGGGTTCAAAGATCAGGTCGCTGTTGTGTAGTTTTAGGGCTGAGAACAGAATCTTTGGTCACGTCACACACGATTTTTCAGTTCTTGACTACTGACAGAAGGGTTTATGTCATGATTCCTGAAACTTAACCTAATTTTGGTCTTCGAATGGTTGAAAAATTGCAACCTTTAATCTTACCGTTTTAACCTAAAGTCTCTCTTTATGCTCTCTCTCTCTCTATACAATTAGAGAGATGGGCCAACGATAAATGGTTCACTCAACAATTAAGGCTACATGATGATGCCACTCTTGGGTTTTCTGAAGCGGGTGCAAGATCAAAATTTCAACTTTCCTTTGGAAGAAGAGAGAGAGGTTTCTGAAGAGGGAAAGGGAAGTTGGCGGAGAGAGACAAATGTACGACAACTGGGAGCCAATGGGAGAGTTCTGATCCTTTTGGCTTTATTTCATGCAATGGGAAAGAAGTCTAGCCCGCTGCCATTGGACGGCTCTGATCCACTCAGAGTCTCAGTTTCAGACAGCTAAAGGTCTGATTAACTCATTTTATATTGTCGCTTTACCAGTAAAGCTCTGTAGCCTGAAATAGAATATGGAGGTGCTCATAAATGTTTGGACTTAATCGAGGTGGATAATACACTGTGACTTAGGGGATTATCCAATGAGTAATGGGTTTGTGCCACGTGGGTCAAATCTATGCGTGGATATAGCTCCACCAATCATAGTATAGGACATAGTGCCATCGTGGCAGAGACAACCAATCAGTTGCTCGACGAAGTTAAGGTATCAGCAGATACGAGAAAAAAAGTGGGTCTTTTCATAATTATTGAAAGGCTTCTGTTTGATCACATCTTCCTGTCACATTAAAGTCTCAAAATCAGTCTGACTCAAGCAAGTTTGCTTTCCACGACATGGTTTCGTAATAGGATCAGTTAACTGAGAGAGTTGGTTGATTTCACTTGGCAAAAATGGAGACCCGACTAGGTTTCATTGTAATGTACGAAGGTCTAAGGTTATGATGGGCACAGAATTTTGGCCGAGAGAGCATACAGTTGTTTGATGGAGTCATCGGTTACATTCGTGTCCTCCTTCTTTACATATATGACTATTCATTGTTCTTCTTTAGTTTGTTTCATTTTCTATCGTTTTAGCTATTCAGAATGCTTCTAATGTTCTATATATATATATATATATGAGAGTATGTGCTAGTGTAAAAGATTCTTCTCATGCTTAGCTTCTTCATTTTCTTCCACTTTTTGCCATTAGTCAGGCTATATCATGTTCCTGTGTATCTACTTCTGCTGCTGCTTTAGACAAATCCAATTATGTTAATATTCTTTACTATACCTTATATAATAATACTATGCCACCCAAATAGGATGTGTGTGCTTTTCACATAAACAATGACTAATTGATCTTTTCTGTTTTGCAGATAACTTCTGTTCCTTTCACTTGAGAGGCATAATATTTTGGAAATATTTTAAAAGTTGAAAATAAAAAATCTTAAACCTTAGGATATATGAACAAATGATAAAAATATATGAAAATATTTTTATATTTTTAAATCATGAATACCTTCATCAGAGCATTGAGAATTAATCAAGTTAACCTCACGAGAAGAGAGAAACTTATAGGCAGAATTAGAGCATGATATGCTTTTCATTCCTCTGAATTAGAGCATGATGTGATTGTTCATAATTACAATCTATTGTTCATAAGATAGGTACATAGACGTCATTTTGGTATGATCCTTCTTCCAGTCAAGTCCATCTTAACATGAAACTAATAAAACCACCATCACTTAATAGTTAAGGCAGTACATTCACTTCATAAACTCCCATGAGATTGTTCTTATCTTCATAAATTGTTTTGTTTTCATCATACATGATTTACATTAGGGTTAGTCGTATGTCCAAACATGTGTACATAGATTTAAGATATGATATGTATCATATATGTTATGTAGCATATATATATTATAACTCTTAAGCCAATGTTGAAGAAAAATAAGCTATGAACTTGATCATGTTTCTGCTTATTTTAAATGGAAGTTTACATAATTAGCAAAGTTTAAGAGGAAATTTAGTCAATTGGCTTGTCAAAAAATGCTTTTAGGATTGTAAATCTTTGTGTGCCTTAACTGTTGGAATAACAAAACTAGCGTTCTTTAATGTCCATGCCTTAATTTGTCCTATGATCTAGAAAAAGGAGAAAACATGAAAAATGTGATTTAAACTTAAACAACACTCAATGATAATCTCGAGTGTGAATTTTGGAGAAGTCCATTAGTACGCAGTTTTAACCAATACTTACTTTGACAATTGGTACATACTTAATTTTTTAAATGTTGATTGAATTTATAAAATATTAAAATATAGAATAATCAATTTATGAAGTATTTTGATTGAATTTATAAAATATTAAACTATAGAATAATCAATTTATGAAGTATTTTCCGGAAAATACTATTTCAGCCACAAAAGTATAAAATCATCACAATAACGTGCACTAAGACATGTGAATGTAAGTCAACATTATGCTATTTAATATATTTGATCATTATTTTCCTAAAAAATAGTCACCATAAATATTTCTTCAAGAAAGAAAAATGAATAATAAAATATCAATTAGAACCTCGATAAATTCAAAATAAGTCTTTCTACTAATTAGAGATAAGATTACGTTTACTAAGCTCTCCGAATCCCGTATATTAGCGAGATTTTTACAGAGTTATTGTTAGGACCTCATAAAGCAAGATAAAGAGGGAAGGTGCTTTTAGGTCTTAGGATATCTGTAGAACCGCCAAATTACTAGTTAATTTGCGCATAAGTGTATACTGTCTATATAGATCTTATTACTAGCACAAGTTAATTATTGTGACTCTATGATTCTAACCTATGTGTATGTGTGTTTAAGTGTGTCATCTCATTATCGTGAATACTTCACCAGCAGTAAATGCCCTTCTTTTGACAACTAATGATAATTGTGTTGTGTCTTTGCAGTGTTAAATCAACTATTGAAAGGTACAAGAAGGCTTGTGCAGATTCCTCCAATTCCGGATCCGTTTCCGAAGCTAATGCTCAGGTACAGTTTATCCACAAAACGATTTGGTGGATGCATGCATGTTTATGGTCATACTTATTATTAATGTCTAAGGTGTTGAATGATATTAGCTCCAACTCCAAGTAAGACTGATTATCTCTAGAACAAGGTTGACCAATATTTTTTGACTCGTGCAATCATCTGACCATCTGGTTGCACATCCTACGTATTGTTTCTATGTCCACACAAGTCTTCTCTATTTCAAAACGATCTTTTTTGTAGTTTATTTCACTTTAAAATCTACAACTTTTATGCCTAATGTTTTAAAGATGGGATGCTATTGGTCATGGACGGAGCCATGTATAAGGGTAGGGGGCTATGCCCCCCTTTCATTTTTTTTTTAAATATACTTATATAATTTTTTTAATAAATAAGGACATTTTTTAAATATTGGCTCCCGGCCCCCTCTTAGAGTCGGCCCCCGGCCCCCGACTTCCGGTCCCCGGCCCTCCCTTAAAGTTGAGTCTAGCTCCGTCCCTGCTATTGGTGGATCTTGAATGCCATGCAAAATTGCAGAAGAGAGGCTTTTACGTTATATAAGAAAAAAAGTCTCATTATTGTACAAATCAACGAGTCATTGCGTTTATTGATTTGTTTTGCAGTACTATCAACAAGAGGCAGCAAAATTGCGGTCACAGATTGGAAGTCTGCAGAACCAAAACAGGCAAATCATAAGATGTGTTGGTCTTTTTCCTTACATGAAATCTGGTTTGGAACATCAAATCGATGAAAGTTTGTCTTTGCAGGCATTATCTTGGCGAGTCACTGGATACCTTGAATGTCAAGGATCTAAAGAACCTGGAAATAAAATTGGAGAAAGGTATTAGTAGAATCCGCTCCAAAAAGGTAACCTTTTCATGAAATATCCTTTTTTTTTTTTACGTAACTTTGTGCAATTGATTGTATTATCGTTGACAAGTTCCTTCTTGTTTCTCCTTTTTTCTCAATCTACACAGAATGAGCTTTTGTTCGCCGAAATTGAGTATATGCAGAAGAAGGTACTCGTTTCTTGTAGAAAATGGTTTTACTCTTCAATCAATTATCTTGTGCCAGAGAAGCCAATCGCACTAGGAAACTCTGAATCAAAAGACTTTACCTCTGGACTTATCAAATTCATCTATTCAGGGGGGTTGATTTTCAGTTTTCACAATCCTAACACTTTCATCTTTCTTTTAATTGCACAAGATCTTCTGAAATATACCAAGGCAAACTTATACCCTTCACACTTTATAATCACTAGCCACTGGTTTCTCATTCATGCAACGTCCAATACTTGTTTTTCCTAATCCTTTCCTTTTGCTCTATTTTTTTCCGTAATATGTGGAAGAAATGCGATTGATAATTATCAATAATTGGATTTGACATTGCTAACTGTTTTTGACTGAAAATGGTCACCGCAGGAAATTGATTTGCACAACAATAATCAGCTTCTCCGTCAAAAGGTCTGCTTCTCTGTTCATTCAAAAAGGGGAGGAATAAAAAACCTGTCACTAATTACGAGTCTTTCATAAACATGCAGATTGCTGAAACAGAAAGAAAGCATAACAACATGAATTTAATGCCAGGAGGGAGTGGCTACGAGATCTTGCAGCCTCAGGCATTTGACTCTCGAAACTATTTTCAAGTGAGCGCATTACAACCCACTACCCATTATCAGCACCAGGACCAGATGGCCCTTCAATTAAAGTAAGATTCTTTTTCTTTCCTGATAAATGACAAAGCATCATGCACCAATTTCAACATTTACCTTAGTATTCTTGTGATCTTTGTATGAGTTAAGTAGTTAAAGTCTATAAACATATTCTTGTAGACATCATTTAGCTCCGACTATGTCCGTGAAAATCACCGAGAAGAACTCAGTTAACAAAAATAAGTTCAAAAACAAGTTCTTGTGAGCTTAGCCAAGTAGTTCTTCTTGGTTAAAACAAATCAAGCAACTTACGCAAATCTAAGATGTCTGCAGATCAGGTTGTTATTTGCGTCCCAGATTGTCCATCATGTGAACACGTCTTTCTCCAGTATCTGTTTGATCAAGTATTCGTACCTATTGGTTGGCAGATCAGATTCTGCACAATACTTGGCAAGCATATGAATAATCTTGACGATCATGGAAGCAAGCCTGAAATTTCTAAACCTTCAAACATAATATCAATTCCTTGAAGTAAATTCTACATAAATTCTTACACAAGTAGCTCATATAATTTCATTACATTTGTAGGATAAGGCCATGTCTTCTAACGATGATTAGTGTAGGAATGATCTTAATTATTTGATCTTAGGCGAGCAAAAAAGCTAAATTTTAGTGGGATAAAATGCTTCTAGCTCCCATCTCTTCTAACGACTTCAAGTAACAAACTATGCATCTTACGAGTCAAACTGGATATATATTTTAGCTTAGAACACTTTGTGGTTCTTGATGTGACAGAAATAATCAATAAGATGTGATTCTTTCCAAGTGTGTCTCTATATTTATTGAAAATATTCATAGGTGCGTACCAATCTAACTGGTGAGGTATGTTCTGCACCTAATTTCAAGGTCTTCAACAATTAACATCTAATAGTTTTTCTGTGTTCTGCAGTTGATATGTTTCAAAGGGACCATATGGCTTTCAATTTAGCTCTTTGTGCAAACTATCTGGTGTTTCGTCAATGAAAGTTGCAAGTACGCTAGAAAAAGGAGAATAAAATCTTAGCAGCAAAAGTTAGCTTTGCCTGAGTGGAGAGCCTAGTATTCTCCCCTCTATGCATTAGCTATGTAGAACAAGTTAAGACTTATGAATATGTTTGCGAGTGAATTTCTTCTATGTATCTTTAGTACATGCTTCTAGATTCTGTAACAGTTGCACAAACTTGTTTGCTAATCCCTTGCTTGACATAATATTTTCTCTTCTTTTATGTTTGCTTGAATATCTTATGGAAGTCTAGGTACAGTTATCTTATTAGCAGCGACAATTAATTGAGTAACGCGTTCATCCCAACCCATTACTTCCAAAGCTGCATGAAGCGGCAACCTGAAACAACAATCATCGTGGATATCATCTACTGCTACCTCAAATTTGAAAATTCTGAGAAGATTGAGCCCAAGCACTTGACACCAACTAAAATCTGTTTCTCTTTACCCTCACAACAAAGTTGAACTAAAGGCACAAAAATCATCACTAATAGTAATCGGCGACGATTTAGTTTTGTCACCCAAAACATCATCAAATTCCTGCAGCTGAAAATTATAGGTGACATTTTGTGCTTATTGTCGCTAATAGTTTTAACTACATTTTATTTCGTAGCGAAAAACTATTAACGACGTTTTGGAGAATCGTTGCCAATAGATTTGTCTACACTCACTTTTCATAACTAAAAACTATTATCTAAGTTTCTAGAAATGTAGGCAAAAGATTTTAGTTACGTTTATAGAAACGTAGTCAAATATTTTTAGCTACATTTAAAAAAACGTAACCAATTGTTTATAGCTAAATTGGCAAAAGTGTAGCCAAATGTTTTTATCTACGTTTATGAAAATGTAACCAAATTTTTTAGCTACGTTTTGTATACATTTTAACGAAATGTTATACCATTTTGGAATAAATTATTTGTTACATTTTTATTCCATATTATTGTATATAATGTATCGATATATTTTTATTGTTAATTTATTATACAAAAATGTACAAAATAATTAATAATTTGAAATATTGTATACAAAAAATAAAATATCATTAAATTTCTTCGTATATAAGATTTTAATTACAATTTCAATAATTCATATATAGAAATTAATAAATACAAAGAATTTCATATATACAAATTAATAAATACAGAGAGTAGTTTATAAATTATAAATGCTGAGATTATAAAAACAATTACAACATGTCCATGAATCTATAATAATCTAAAAAGCTTAGTTAAAATATTGTGATTATTGAAACAATATTGCATAATTAAAGTAAACATCACAAAACTTTACGATTTACGACATAATCACTCAACCATAGCATCTTCTTCAATTATGTAATCCAAGAAAAAGGTATCAAATTTAAATTAT
>JANZLX010000002.1:34226543-34237612 GCA_025531955.1 Erythroxylum orinocense
TGTAATATTTATTAATAAATATGATTAAAATTAGAATATCCTCAAAATATATCACTTTCAAATAAAATTTGATTTAATAATTAAAATAAATTTTAAACAAGTTAATTTTTAAATTATTTATTTTAATAAAATAAAATAATTTTTTATCATTTATTAATAAATATTATATAAGAAGTTAAAAATAATTTATTTTTAAATTTTATCTAATATATAATTATTATTTTTTAACAAAATTTTGTTTTTATTTAAAAAAAATTAAAAACTATAGCATAAAAAAAAAGGTGGATTCAATGTATTATTTTTTCGTATCTATTTAATTCCAATCTAACTAAAAATTCTTATTTAGACTAATTTCAGTCTAACTAAAAATTCTACTTTGGCCGGCTGTTCTTACCGACATAGATAAGCAAACGCTTGCTTCTCCTTCTCCAAAGCTTTTCCAATTCATTCAAAATAGCCCCTTTCTCTTAGACCGTGCCAATGAAGAATTGTATTAGGTATCTCCTAGCAGTAGCCATAGTTGTTCTTGCAGTCTTCATACTGGTAGGACACCATAGTTGCAGTGCGTACAACAAATGCGATTCTCTAGCGGTGGCATATCTATTAGATGTCGTTTGAGAACAGACTCTGAAAGACGGGTTTCAAATCTTTTAAACTTGACTGCGAAGACACTCACAAAACAATCCTTTACCTGTCTTCCTTATTAGGTACGCGAAATCAATTACACAAACTTCTAACATTCAATATTTTGCAAAAACAAAACAAAAGCAAAGCACCGTTGTGTGATTGTCAAATCAAATATTGAAGTTTGTATAATTGATTTGGCATGCATAATATTTTGCAGAAGAAGAAAGTTAAAGTACCGAGGTTTGTGATTTTCTTCGTAGTCAAGTTTGAAGGATTTGAAACCGTAATTTTTTGGGTATGTGCTTAAGTGAGATGGAGATCTGATAGATATATCTCAAGAAGAATTAAAGTTGTTGTAAGAACAGCAGAAAATGGGACTGAGTTTAAACCTTTAGAGAAGGAGAAGCATAGGCATATGCATATTTCTGGAGGACACTCACAGGCCTAATGTAGAGGTTGAATGCCGGTGGGAAAGTTAAGTTCCTCTCTCTCAGCCATTCACTCACTAAAGGATAAGGACGCCATTAATTTCAACCACTCATTCACTAAAGGACAAGGACAAGATAAAGTTGGACATTAATTAATGGAGTACAGAGAGGATGCGTATTTAAGTAGTTTGTTATAATACTTTTTTTATGAATAAAATTAAGACCTTCATTTCAATAAAGAATGAATACAGTATTAGACATTCGTCTTTTGATACGATAGGAAAGATCTATTGCCAATGTTGCAGTATAAACAAAACACAATTTCAAACTACCTTATAATTAAAATTAAATTTCATTACCAAAAAGAGAATAGAGGATTAAAAAAATTTCAGAAGCAGAAAAAGGTAGTCCAAAGCAAAAGTAGTTCACATATAAAATTTTTATGAGTTTTGATTATTGTGAACAAACTTTAAATGAAAGTCATTTGTGGCATATGTTAATTCACTGATTATTATTCGGATAATTGATCCAGAGCCTAGTTTTATTAGTTAACTTCTAACTTTGAGAAGATTTAGCTAAAGACTGAGGTTAAAAAAAAGCTAGGTCATTACATTGTAATATTATAATTCTTAAGCAAGCCTAAATACAAGTTTGACTACTTTTGAGTTCAAGGCTCAAAATATTATAGTATTAAGCATGGATCAGATCGAACATGTTGCAACATTTTAGAATCAAAGAACTTCTCATTTTTCTTCTGAATTACTACTTACTTTGAGTCCACAATTAAGTTAATAGAATGAGAATCACTTTCAGGTTCTTCTATCTCTATCGGGTGTTCTTCCATTTTGGTGTCCTCATCTTCTACAACTTGTGAAGAGAGCAGAGGCTTTGGAGGTAGTTCTAAACATTCCACATTTTGTTCGAGCATCTCAATTACTTTGTGTATAGGAGGTCGGTTGTCAGGCTTCAATTGTATGCACCAAATCACTACCACTATTATTTTCTTTGTTATTATGTTTTGTTTATATGTAGCATTGGCCTCTCCAAATTCTATGTATTTTCCTTTTCTAAATTGCTCATAAGCCCATGTAAGAACATAAATTTGGCTTGAATGGTCTACAACTGGATTCAAATTCTTTCTTCTCCCAGCCATTTCTATCAACAACATCCCAAAGCTATACACATCAGATTTGAAAGAGACTCCTCCAATATGCCTGTAGCACAATTCAGGAGCCATTTAGTCAATGGTTCCTCTTGCACCTGTTAGAGAGAAGATTATATTTTTTGTTTCATAAAGTTTGGCTATGACAAAATCTGAAACCTTTGGACCAAAGTGTTCGTCTAGAAGGATGTTATGAGGCTTCATGTCAAAATGCAAAATCTGTACAGCACAAGCTCTATGTAGATACTCAATGCCACGAGCAACTCCAATAGAAATTTCATGCATTTTCTCTATACTGATTGAATTGCTGAATTCAGGAGAAAACAAGTACTTGTCTAGAGAACCGTTAGGCATGAACTCATACACAAAAGTACTATTTGATCCTTTAGCACAAAACTAATGAGTTTCACCATATTGACATGGTGTATTGTTCCAATAGTCCTAACTTCATTGATGAAATCTTGGCCATTAGCTTTAGAATTGCCCAATAATTTTATAGCTGCAAGACGACCACTTCGAAACCTTCCTTTATATACAGAGTCATAGCCTTCTTGACCTAATTTGTCCTTGAAATTTTTAGTTATCTTTTTTATTTCAAAATAGGAATATCGAATTGGCTTGAAATATCCTTGTGTTTGGAGGAACTCTTCAATATAATCATACATTGATAAATCTCCTCCTCGATTTATAAATCAAAAATCCAACAACGAATGGACTCCCAATGCAACATCGCACTACCATAGGGTACATACCTAAACATTCAGGAACATTCAAGTGCATATCCTATGATAATAACATGTTAGAGCAAAAACAAATCCAACTTACACATGGCATCAACTAACATCATTTGAAAGTCAGCAAATTTTTAAATCATTCATTACATTTATCCACAAAATTTACACTGTTTCCTTAAGACAAAAATTTATATAGCCCCGTACAAGTTCTAACAAAAACTACAAAATACAAAACACAACCTTTCTAGGGTCAGCTGACAAATCTCTGAGCCATAACAAAATCCAAAGGGGTCCTTTAGTCCTGTTTAAAGAAACTAGGTCTCTTGTCTTATCTGAAAAGCCACGTTGCAATTTTTATGAGTTTTGTAAACTAAAAGAGTGAACCACCATTGATGATTTCACCGGATTACATACACATAATACACATTTCACAGACACTCATTCAGATCATAAACACATTCTAGATGTTCGCACAACATGGTATATCATAAGATCACACAGTTCACATTACTAAGCATAACAAATAAATCACATTAATTTATCACTCATTCAGCTTTGCAAACCATCTAATAAATTTCAATCTTATAATGTTATATACATGAGGCTTACATGCTTTTTTATTGTTGTGACCGAGTGCCTATCACAAACTTATATAAATATCGGCCCATAAGGCTCAGTCAAATAGAATCACAAAGCATAGCTCTACCTGCAAAATCAAAAATCACGGATCGAAGCTCTATGTGGAAGCGTTTCATACCGGCAACTCAAGTCACAACGCTTTTATCTGAGCATGCAATTTATGAAATGCAACAATTTCTAAATATCTCATATATCACAATCTTCTAAAAATGTTCAGACAAGATTTCACAGTCATCGGACCTAAGTCTGGTATTCAACTTTCGTTGAGAATCAAATGTCAAACTCATAACAATTCAAAACACTCCCAATACATGCCCAACTATTAAACTTCTTAGACCTCAGGTCTGGAATCCAGAAACAACTCACAAATAGTTCAATAATAATAGAAGTGTAATAAATCAAATTAAATTCAAATCAAATCAATCCTAAGAAATCATCTAGGTTGACTCAAAATACGCTCCAAGAAGCTATTGCCTGGATGGTCTGGCAATGTCCGAATGGCGTCTAATGTGCTCCTCTAAAACATACACAATGCATCCACAATTATCACATTTTTGTGCAAATGTATAAGTGTTCTTTTATGCACATCAATGTATAAAAAGTATGCACAATGCATGTTCAATGACAATTCTGAGTATCTTATTGTAATTCTCATCATTAAATCGATCAGATATCAAAGCCCTCATTAATATCATTAGTACTTATAATTTGGACCATAATAAAGCAATGTAAAATCCATTTCATAACCTAATTGACCACTTCAGATTTTCTACCCACATAATTTCAGGTCAACTTTGCTTAATTAATATGATAGGGTAAATGACAAAATTAGGCAAAACTCCCTTCTGAAAAGTTGTTTTCCAATGTCTTAAATTTCTAATGACTCTAATATCATCCAATTTGATTTGGTATTTTATGAGTTATACACAAAATACCACAGACTATACACATTTGAACTTTTAGCTAGTACATGATCATACCCTCTAATTGCACAACTTATATCTTTCGGCTCAGATATCCAAAAATGGCAAACTTTATACCAATTTAAAGCTAAGAGAATAAGCTACAACTTTAGTGAAGACAACTCAGCTTAATTCGGCCCACATCAATACAATTTATTCAATAACCATATGATATGATTTTTGTCCCTGATAGTGCTTCAGCT
Source organism: Erythroxylum orinocense (assembly GCA_025531955.1). NCBI lineage: Eukaryota > Viridiplantae > Streptophyta > Magnoliopsida > Malpighiales > Erythroxylaceae > Erythroxylum > Erythroxylum orinocense. The sequence goes on from JANZLX010000002.1 coordinate 34,231,299, forward strand.
TAAGCTATAACTCATTTACATGCCAATTTTGAAAATCTAAGAGACAAAATTAAAAGTCGACTTCTTCAAGAAAGTTGTATACATATGTCTCTAGTTTAATACGAATAAAAATCAACTCATTCAGAAATCTACAACTCAAGTTATAATTAGAAAACCGAAATATGATCATGAAAATTTTCCAATTCATATCATTCCAGCAAACTTCTACATTTTCATCCTATATATCAATCACTTTCAAATCAATTCAGATAACTCTAACTTTTTATGGAGAGAAAGAAAAATGTCTTAAGAATCTATTGGTTCAAGTTTCAAGTTATTTATAGTTCGGATGAAAAAGTTATAGGCAAAAGACTTAGGGTTGTTTAATGAAAACTCTATTTTTTAACCCACCATCACCTTTTCTCTCTCTAGCACGACAACTTCATCTTCTTCACCAAACCCAGATCACCGAACTGCACTTCTCCTCTTCTTCTTTCTTTTTTTTGGCTTCCTTCCTAGACACCACAGCTAATACATCTGCTACATAAACCACCTTGTTTTCTACTTCCATTACAATTAACCCCAACACAAATAATTCCAAAATTCCAAAATTTTATACATACATAGCAAGAATTGTACTGTTCACGTATAGCATAGACCATTTTTCTGCAATTTTCTTCCATCTTCATTTGTTGCATTTCTTTTCTTTTATGTCATTTTAATCCTTCTTAAAACATAACACTACACTACTCTAAGTTCTCTTTAACTCCAGCCTCACAAAATCCATCACTAAACTTCACCCAAACATTTATGCATTTATACAAAAACAGAGTATGTTTGTGAACTTTACTGCACATTTGTCTCTGCACATCATTTAGTATCCAACAACATTCTCATTTCATCATAAGTTTATCATTTTAATAACTCTATACAATGACTTCACCTACATCTTCATTTAAGTCCATTTCTACCAACATTCAACAGATTCACATATGTACAATACATGGTAAACCTTTTGTGTATTTTATCAGTCCAAAATAGAGCATATTTAATGCATCAATTTTCATTATTTTTTGCATCATCATCACAGTCAAAAACCATTCCCATACAGAACCCAACTTATTCATTAGCAAAATTCATCCACTATTCATATAACTCATCACTATCACCGAGTTACTCCTTACACAATTCATGCATTTATTCACTGCTAAACTATAAAACATCATCAAATCCATAGAACTTAAATCTTAAAACTTCACTTACTTGATTTAACAAGCTTTTGGCTGTTTTGGTAGATCACGTGTATAGGATAAATAGCAATTAACTCTCTATCAACAAATTGACAGCCTTACTTTAGTTTCAGAATCAATAACCAGTGTTTTCAAACTATTTTTGTCTAACAAAACCTTCAGTATGAAGAAACAACGACGGAGGAACCGAGGTCCTCCTCTACGTGGTTGTTGCATGATTAACATGTATCACTATATACTGCTGCCACTTGTCACAAAATAATTTAGCCATTTGTCACATATATATAATCACCATGTGTCACTATATAATTTGTCCAAAATATCTCAAATTTTTTGAAAATTTCTAAAATTCACAAAAAATATTGAAATAATAATAACACTCTCTAAATAACTTTTCAGCTCAAAATAATTCACCAAAAATTTCAAAATACTCGAAATGTACAAAAATTGTCAAATCACATTTAATACACTCCAATTAAATCCACAATTTTCATTCATAAACTAATTTATCCGGAAATGCCAATGAATGCATATACAATCATATGAATGTGCAAAATAAATGTATATGTTACTATTAATTATGCATGATGTGCATTTTTCTAATTTATTAGAAATTTCTCATAATTTACAATTATAGCCCTAACATGGGTAACGAGATGTTACACCCAAAGATAAACAACAGTACATGATGTGCAACTGTGTACAAAGAACATAAATTTATACTTGCGAGATAAGGTAAAATTCTAAATTTATAAATAAAAGAATTATAATTTTCATACGAAAAGTTTTATTTTTAAAATTTTAATCATAAGCATAGTTTTAATGATTAATTATAATCATGAGCTTAATTATAATTAAGATATTCCTAAAAAATTTCAATTAGCCGAATAATTCTTTTTAACATTTTATTATATGAATATATCAAATTATGTGCACTTAAGTATTAACTAGTACTTAATTTATTGTAATTATAATTTAAATACTTGTACATTATATAAAATATTATTTAATTATTTATGAACTATGAAATTTATTCAATAAAAGAATAGGACTATTTCATTGACAGTAATATAAGAAAAGATTAAAGAACTTGAGGGAACCATTTAGTAAAAAGTTATCCACATCCTGGCTCTAAGATCTCATAGGGGCTTGAGGTATCTAAAGCAAGGGAAAAGAGGATAAAAGGATGTTAGATTAGGGAAGGGAGGAAAGAATACAAGGGGTAACTTGCTTGGTCAAAGAAGAAGGGGCAGTAGGAATTAGCTAGGAGACAAAGAGCAAGACAACATTTGGAAGAGGAATAGGGCTGGTCTTAAGGCCAAAGGTGTAATAAGAGAGGAGACAGGAATGAGGAAAAATGGAAGACTAAGGTTAAGCACTACAAGAAATCAGGAGTTTACCGACAAAATTTATCGACGCTAAACGGGAGAATTCCGTTGGTGATAATAATTACCAACGAAATAAAATGACGGATAAAGATGTTGTTAATACGACTGTAGGTAATTTTAATGATGGAACATTTATTGTCCTCCCATCAGTATACATATAAAACCGTCAATAAACCGCAGTTAAGATAATCGCTTATTATTCAATATTACCGACAGAAATTGGTAAATACCATAAACATTTTACCGATAGAATTTGGTATTTTGTCGATAAATATAGTGTTTTTTGTAACAGTCTTGTGTATTCTATCAGTAATTGAAAGTAGGAATTTTTTTTAAAATCCCGACATTAATTTTTTTTGATGAACTTATGAAAAATGCATAATTTCAACAGTTGTAAATTATCTGTGTATAATAAATTTATTTGTTTATATATTTAATTTGTTTAAACAGAAAGTTGATTGATGATATAAAGTTAAAATTTTCTTAATTGATAATAGAAACATTACAATGTACATAATAAGTCTTTGTAATTGAAAGCAAATGACTACAACAATCCTAATGTCCTGGTGATGGCGGATGCTCTGAGGTGCTACCCCTCCCCTTCAAATGCTCCATCTCCTATCTCAGCTGAGCGATCTGCTCCATTAATGTTTACACTGTGGTCCGAAGCTCAGTGACTTCATTGGTTTACGTTGTTTTGGTAGACATTGCTGTACTGGACATGGAGGATTGCGAATGACATGTGTTTGCAAATGTCCTTAGCCCGAATATCTATCCACGACGGTCCTTACCATCAACAACATCAAGATATATCTGAGTCTCATCAACAGGTTGGTCCTCCTGAAAAAGTTGCTAAATGGTTTGTTGTATTTAGTCCTATTAGGAAGCAATGTTTACATTAGTAAGGGATTATTATTAAGAAATAATAAAAATACATTAATTTCACATACATTCAATTCTCTACATCGGCTATTGACGAATGTCACACCGTCATGCTTCTTCGTGTGAGTGTCCAAAAACAACTGAGTAGCTGTAGGCCTCATGCTTAAAAACTGTTCCTCCATATTTAACCTAAACTGTTAGATGTGAACTACATTTTATAAAAATTTCGGCAGAGTTTCCTCTATTTTTATGATATATCCCCCCTGGTGAACAAATAAAACCACTCAATATAGCTATACATGGCACCAGACATTTATATCATTATCATTATCTACAATATTATAAAGTAAAACATTTACAATATGAGTGTCAAGTTTAGATATTACAAGTCTTTGTGCATGCTCGTGGTGGGTTATTGATTCTCTCGTATGTACAGGAAGACTCTCTCCTTGCGGGCTTCTACGTCTGTTGTTGGAGTTACGCCCAAAAATGGATATTGCCTCAGGGCTTCTCCAATACTCCTACTAACAACTCCATATTTGCTCCGAAATATAAGGTGATCGTATACTAGCCTTGTGTATCACACCAATAAAGTCACAATAACGTGTACGAGCTCGCCTCTCTCGTAGTCTATATATGATGACGTCGATACCAGAATCCCAGAAAAATTCTTTCTGAAAAAAATAAGAAAAAAATTTAAACTACTATAATGTAATAATATTTATGTAATTAGTGTATATAAATCAATATAAAAAGAAAATAAATCTTTATTGTACCTCAAACTCCTGAAAGTAAAATCGCTCCCTCAGGATCAATCCGTTCTTTAAATTTAGAAGTCATATTTCTGTAACACGGTCCAAACGGAACCAACCTAATATAAGAAGTAATTTTATACATTAAAAAAACTGATAAACCTATAACTTAATTAGAAACGAATAGCGATTAATGTGATTTCACTTACAGATTGTTGACAATTGTTATGTACTTTCTTCTGTTAGGTCCCTCAGCTCTAGGCATCCGATAAAGCGGTATTGGATGATATATGAGTTGGGGATAAGGATGGTGTAGCATGATGAGTAGTAAGTGATGCTTTATCTGCAACAGTAGGCCCTGGAGGAGGAGGAGGTGAGTCAGTTCGCGCTGCAGACTGTGACGATCCACCTTCAAAGTAAGTACCTCCGAATATGGCTCTAAACTTGGGCCGCATTACCTCACACTGTCTCTTTGGAGATGAGATTTAGATGGAAGAAAATTTACCATAAGGTTTGTTTTCTCATTCAATAATGGTACAACATCATAGGGTTGTAAGAAATAATTGATAGGATTGAATTTTCTCATATTTTCCTATGCATTTATATGTGATTTCAATCCAATTTTTAAGATAAAATGCTCAAGTTGTGTTCAATTTATATTGACTACTAAGCTGGATTTGTGATATATTATTTTTAGACCAAAATGGCAAAATTTTCTAAAGCAAAAGAAATTAGAGCACAATTGTTTATTTAATTAAAAGCACATTTTAGAGAGGAAGGCTTTTGGGTGGTATTTTTAAATTATCAAATCACTGCTACAGCAATAGGTAACAAACGCAAGCTGCATGGGCATCAACAGTATCACATTAAAAATGTAATTGGGAAGTCACGACAATAACAAGGAGTAGTGCGGTAATTAACGCTCCTCCGAGCAGGCTGTGGCAAGGTTAATTTCATTTGGAGCCACGCTGATTTGAAGCAAAATAAAAAAAATCAAGGGAGGAACCAGCGTCTTGGGAGGAAGAGAAGTGACCAAGGGTGAACAACATGCTGTGCGTTAATCAAGTTGCAAATGCATCAGGTAGAGGGGCGTGGATGCAGTGTTATTTAAGTGTCCCATCAATTAGCTAATGAGCTGGGACACGCAAGCAAGGCATTCCTGGTACAAATGAATTAAAGGGAAGATGGTTATTAAATGATAGCCAAGGCTGTTCATGCACATGTTAAAGGCCATTAAGCTACAGAGGAGAGCAATCTTACAAGACCAAGTGGTGATTTGCGTGGAGGGCTTAAAAAGGACATTCAAAGACTTGCCAACAAAGGTCTTGGACTTTAATGCATGTGACAGTGGGACCAGACAAATTAAAAATGGTAAAGCACAAGGGAGAGTGACGCAAACATTTGGCTTTTAATTGATGGTGGTGGGCTGCGTTGATAAAAGTAGAGAGAGGTCTTTGATTTCAACTTTATGTGACATTGGGACCCAGCAGTTGACTAAGAAATCAACAGTGCAGCAATTTGGTTTAATTAATTGAAGGGCAACAAGCTAAAGATGAGTTGCCATTTTAAAATGTCTTAAACAGTAGGTGACGCAAGACATGGCAGCTGGGAGAACAATAGCCAAGCAAAGTGGGACCAGCAAGCCTCATCAAGCATGGGGCTATGATGGAGACGCAAATTAAAAATAAAAGGGACCCAAGACAGTTGCAAATCTGGACAGCTGGCGTGGAATAAAACAAGTGGGCTTTGATACAAGAATTCACGCAAAAGTTGAAAAGCAAAGCAGGCAAATCACGATGAATCACAAGAGAGGAGTAAATCACGCAAAGCAGAGTCGGCAGAGCATGGAGGATAATCAGGCGTGGACACTGGACAGCAGGCGTGGGCGTGGATTAGAGAAAATCAAGACTCAAGAAAATTGACGAAAATAAATCAAGACAAGCTACACCAGAAGCCACAGAGGGAGGTCGGCGCAGACCTAGGAAGAGGATTTGAGAAGATATGGAACAGAGACGCACGCTTAAGCTGGAGGGAACTCAGTTTCAAAGAAATAAAAGCAGCAG
>JANZLX010000002.1:34265913-34281252 GCA_025531955.1 Erythroxylum orinocense
GCAATAAGCTTAGGGGAAAAAACTAAACCCTAAAATAAATAATTGAGATAGCTACAACTATTCAACTTAGTTTTTTTGTTTATTGTAAGTTAAATATGCAAATTCATAAATAATATATTTGTTACTTGTATTAATCTTTCATTACAATTACGTACAGAGCATTGAATTCATAAATAGCTATAGAATAATCAACATTAAATTAATTTATCAAATTAATCAATATTAATCATTCATAAAATATAAGAACTCAAAACAATAAATACTTGAATTAAAACATGAATAAAAGTTTAGAACAAAACCTTATAAGGTTATAACTAGAGTTTCAAATCTGCTTGAATTAGAATAATTAAGTTAAGCCATACATGTCTTAAGTTTTAACACAAAAAATAGAAGAAAGATGAAATATTGAGAGAAAAAGTAAGATAAAACAAATCTCAATCCCTTCATAATAGGGATAGAAAGAAGTTTCCTAATGAAACTCCAACTCTTCAAGTAAATTTGGCATTAGCCATGATCTCGCCTTATCTATTGCAGTAATCTGTCCATATTCTCCAAAATTTGTGATTTTTACAAATAATGTCTTAATTTGATGCAATCTCCACTTTTTATCTCCTCAAACAAAACAAACGGTAATTTTTCTAATGAAGCACGAAAATAAATCCAAAAGAAAAGAGATGATTTCAATTAATATATCAAGATAACATCTTATTAGTTCCTATGTAAAAACATTCACTACATCGCAAAATTACTGACAGAAAACAAACTATTGCAAATTACCGACGGATATCATATTTTTTTCGGAAAAATTGACAAAAAAATTTCGCTTAGCGATGGTAATAATATCCGTCACTAAATACGGAGGGAAATCAATTTGCGACGGAAAAAATGCCTATTGGTAAATAAGGCGGGAATTGTTGACGGAATAATAAAATTTTGAGTTTGTCGATGAAAGATTATCGTCGGAAAATTTTCAAGCTATACATCGTCGTCTACTTTGGCTTAAACGTTATTAACTTAAAGAAAACAACATCATTTTGTTTAACACCAAACGACGTTGTTTTGTTTACCTTAAAATAGACCCGAAGTCCCCTCCCCCAATCGTCGACTCCTTTTTTCTTCTTCCTCCCTGCTGCATCTTCTCCTCTGGCGATTTCTCCTCTCCCGTTTGTCGTATGTCGTCGTCATTTCGTGCTGCGTCAAAAGGTCGTCCTCTTCTCCAACCATTGTCACATTTTCGTGGAGGTATACATGTCACAGTGGTTTTTTCTTATTATTTGATTAGTTTGGATGTTTGATTTGTTTCATATGTTTTGGTATTTTGTGAATGGATAAGAACATTTAAGGTAGAAATGTTAGTGACAAAAGGGGAAAAACGTGAATTTAATTGTAATGTTGGAATGAATTTTTGATACATATAAGGTGTTTGATGAAATGTCTCTTTTTTGAAAAAAATGTATTTGTGTGAAGATAAACTTTATTTGTTAAAATTTACTCTCTTATCAAGATTTTTAGCTTATGTAACATTTTATGCTTCTATAAAAGTTTCACTTCTTAGTTGAGAGGACAAATTTATTAAAGTTTTTGTTGGATAAAGAACATAAAGGATGTAGTTAATTATGATTTCTTTAAGGATATAATGTGTATGAATAAGGAATGTCAGTAGCAGGATGAAGCTGTGATAATGATGTTGATAGAAGTAGGAAAGATAGGCTAGTTAATGGTTTAAATCACTTGCATTGGTTTGATGTTGGGTGATTTTGCTTTATTTTATATTGTCTCTTTTATTCACTCTTAGTTTTTTTTTTTTTTTTTGAGTAGTTTAATGGTTAGATGCTCTTGAAGTAGAAATTTGGCTACATGTTGGCATAGTCAATATTTGAAGTAGATTTTTTTATCATTTAATATTTGTAATCCTTAGACTGTAGATGTTAATGTTTTAAATGGATAAATAAAAAATATGAAGTAGCTTTAAACTTTGTTTTTTAATTCTTTTCTTTTCTAATATATATAATTGTAAACTTCATCCTAATCTAGGTTATATCTATATTGTTAGATGCCACCAATTGAATAATTCTCGAAGGAGGAAGGTCCTAGCATATTATGTTCTCATTACGCTTTAGTATTAATTAATTAAACAATCTATTGAACACAAAAAGAGATTCAATAGTCATACTTGAAGTTTTTGTTTAATTGGGCTTTATGTACTTCAATTGCATCCGATGAGGAAGTTATTATTTTATAGTAGTTGATATATTGGAAATTATGTTTAACGTGTCCTTCATGTACTTTAGCATGCACATCAAAGTATCAAACTTTTGTGTTGTTTGGAAAGAGAGAAAGGATCTAATGTGGTTTTGAAGATACACATATGCCATATGGCTGTGTTGAATTTTTTTTTATTCAACAGGGATAAATATCATAAAAATAGAGAAAACTCTGCTGAAATTTTTATAAAATCTAGTTCACTTATAATATTTTATTCTTATGCAGGAAAAGTCTATGGGCATGAGGCCTACACCCCGTCAGCTATTTTTGCACACTCACACTAAGAAGCATGACGGTGTGACATTCGTTAACACTCAATATAGAGAACTAAATGTATGTGAAATTTATGTTTTAATATTAATTCTTAATAATTATCACTTACTAATATAAACATTGCCTCCTAATAGGACCAAATACAAGAAAACATTCAGTGATAGTCTCAGCACGAACAAACTATTGATGAGAGTCAGACATATCTAGATGCAGTGGGTGGTAGGGACTATCGTGGAAGGATCTTCAGGTTAGGTTAATTTGCGAGCACATGTTATTCACAATCCTCCACATTTAGTATAGTAGCATCTAGTAGACGGTCGCAAACCAATAATGTTTTTATTATCAATTAAGATATTCCTAATTTTATATCATCAATTAACTTTCTGTTTAAACAAATTAAATATATCAACAAATCAAAATATTATGCACAGATAATTCATAACTGTTGAAATTATGCATTAATCATCATATAATGAAATAAAATTTAATGTTGGGATCTTTTTTAAAAAAATTAAAATTATTTACTAACGAAAAATAAAAGTACGTTGGTAAAATATATTATATTTATCGACATAAGACCAAAAATCATCGGTAAAATGTAAGATATTTACTGTCGGTAATAGTGGCAGTCGTTACCAACTTTACTGTCAGGATTTTCTGAAATGTCAGTATACTCACTAACGAACAATCATAACTGTCGTAAATATTACCGATAGAAAGGTAAAATTCGTTGGTAAATTTACCAACATTCATAGACATTCGTCGGTTTATTTACCGATAGTTACATAATATGTCCGTCGGTACATTTGCCTGCGACCATTTTAACGGCACAGTTGTCTGTCGGTTAGTTCCGCTGCTAATTTATATTATCAACGGAATGCAAACATTTTCCGTTGGTAATTATCATTGCTAAACGACATTTTTCTTGAAGTGATTTAGCTAGCTGAACTCTACAACAAGTGATTTTTTTAAATAGATTATTTCAACTTTTAAGGATGGTTTTATGAAAAATTAAAAGGGGGATGCGTTATTTTAGAGAAAATTGATAAGAAACATTAAAAAAGTTAGTTTTAGTGAGATTCAACATCAAGAGTGGTATTTGAGTAGCACTAAGTCAATTTCCTCATCAAGATCGAAAGGGGCTTAGGGCACATTTTATGTGAGTAACATGAAGTATATATCAAGTGGGCTTTCTAGAATGCATGATTGATTAATTTTGTTTTCTTAATTGTTGGGGAATGCATGATTTGTAATTGTTTTTGATTGACTATAATTAGGATAGTTTGTAGAAACCCCACGTAAGGGTCATGATGAATTTTAAGATTTTATTATATTCTTGGATTTGCATAATTAAACATATTTATTGAGTATAAAATTATAAGCGTATAGATATTTAGTGTTATCATTTGTTTATTTTTATTAAGTTTTTTAATTATTAATCAGATATATACTTTAAGATGTTGAATAATTACTTATTAAATATATTTCTTGAATTATTCCATTGTATATTGTGATTTAATTAAGTTATCTTAACTTTAACCAAATGGTAAGAGCATAGTTATGTAAAATTATCGATGCCATCGCATTGTTTGAACTTAATCATCCAATAATCAACTTCAGAATCTTGGAGTTCAGCAATTACTTGATTCCATCAATAAAAGTCCAAATATTTCGCTATTTTCACATTTCATTTTTGACAGTAACACACTGAAGGAGAGCTTTGCCGCCTATATGGTCCAACCGGGCTCGAATTCGGATTAGTCGATTGCCCGTGTGGCGTCGGATACCGGATGATTTAACCGAAAAAGTTGGTAAATTTGAGACAACAAACAACAACAATAATCTAGTAAAAATTTTACTTATATATATATATGACTTGAAAAGATTTAATAGTCTCTCTATTTATTAATAGAGAGGTTGTTTTCTAAATTGGACACGCTCGTATAAGAAAAGGTAAAAGAAAATAGGGAAGAACGACTCAAGAGTGCAAATATTGCATATACTAGCAACAAGAGAAGAGCCTCTTTTGGGAACTTTTTTTCTTGTAATTTCCTACGACCACTGGAACGTGGCCATTTCCGTCTTCATGACTGGGCCAATCGGCTAATGTCGAATGGATAAGCATCGGACGGGGACTGAGCACTGTAAGACCTCCTTCCGAGAATAACGTTGGCAGCTTCCGATGGATGGAATGCGTCCCAGAACACATACTCTTTCCTGTTCGGGCATGGGGTTTGTAAGGGTAGACATGTTATTTGACCATTGTTCCTCCCCACACCACAACATCCAGCATTTGTCACTCTGAAACCTGAGATTTCACAAAAATCCAAGTTTACGTTATTATTGTGTACTGAAAATTTATTTGGTATAGAGGTGAGGATTGACTTGATAAATTACCATAGCCTGCAGGTCTATTGATTATGTCTTGAAAGATGCCGTAAACATTGAGATACACGAACTTGGCATCAGGGGTATTGCCGTTGAATTGATCAACAAGAGACCTGAGCCTGTTGTTAAATATCTGGTTAGCTGAATTGACTGTCTGGACACAAGTTCTGCCATCAGGACTGCTCCGGGCTAACACATTGGGGCTGCAACCAATCTGCCCTACTCCAATCAACGCGAACTTTCTGGCTCCGTTGTTATACAAAATCTGTATCATCGCAAACAATTTAGGTCTAGACAAGAAACTTAGTCATCAAGCCTGAGTGTTAACACAAGATAACAAGTTTTAAATCATGTAATAATTGCATTGTTGTTGAAAACAAAATAAATAGAGGTAGGAACGAACGCTGAGTTGCTGAGTGTATTGTTGAATAAGAACATCAGCGTATTGCTCGGGAGTGTACTGGCGGGAAGTGGGATAGAATTGAGGCATGAAATAGTTGTTAAGGTAGTCATTGCTTCCCAATCCAATCGAGAAGATGCACTTGCTCAAGTAACTAGCTGCTTGGTCCCTGCCACCTAGCAAGCTCACAAATTGTGGAACAATGTTCTGATAATTCCTTACTTGTCCACTGAAACTAATTCGAGCTCCCTGTGCATAATATAATCAGTATTATTAGCAGTTATTGTTTATGTCAATAGATACGTATATACATTTCAATTACCAACTGTCGGCCGGTTTCCTCCCTAATTCCGGCAGCTGCAGATGCGAAGTTCACTCCTTGCAGTATGTTTTGGCCTCTTGCGGTCGCATATGGAGGGATGTAATTGTCGAAGCCCAAAAGCTCAGCTGTTGAATACAACAAAATGGTCCACACGAGATGTTGAATGATTAGTAGGTTACTTACTGTAAGATAAGATTTAGGCATGACAACCTTATCATCTCATCTCTTTTAGAAATATATATATATATTGAAAAGAGTCACTATTAATGTATTAATGTGGAAGTTCTGTTCAACTCATTTATAACGTACACTATGACTTCCTTGACTCCATTACATGAAAAGAAGAACGGTGACGTACATCATCGCCATAACGGTCCTTGGCTCCTTGCCTACCCTCTTTTCCATTGCTTTTATTTCGTTGCCATTAATGCAAAACAGTTCCGGTTTCAACGGAACTAGGTGGTGTTGTGGGTAATGTTGTTGTTATTGTTATGCTTAAAATAATTTTCAACCCAAAAAAGAAAAGTTACTTATTTAGCCAACTAAAAAGTTAATTAGAAAAATACACTCAAGTTTATGTGCATGGAAGACTAGGATCAAAAGAAATGCCTTGCTACAGCAACAGGTTAGCTTTCAACAATTAGATGAGAAGCTGCTACAGATTGCAGTTTCATACATTGATGTTTCATGGCGACAAACAATTAGATCGATGAGAAGCAACTGCTAAAAGGATAACAGAGAGCAACATGGAGAGACTTACTAATAACATCAGTGGTTGTCTTTCCGTTGGAAAATCTTCCAGTTGGTCCACCAAAGTCAATCCCATAAGGCAAATAATCCGCCCTAGCCAAAGACTGCAGTTGGTTGTTGTTACCGTTGTCAACCAGAGAGTCCCCAAAAATGAAGTAACAAGGCACTTGCGGCGCTGCTCTAGCCCCATAGCCACCAGAATGCAACACCAGAAACGCCGCAAACACCACCCAACATGTCCTAAGCACACCCTCCATCGAACTCTGAACAAGATAGAGTCAGATCGCAGAAAGGAATCAACGATCTAGATCCTGTAAAGTGCAGCAGAAGAAGTGTTGCTCGGTGTGCACTAGTCTCTGAGTATGATGACTACTACTCCAATAGCATGCCAGGTAAAAGTATATATAGACGACAGAGCTAAAGTAATAAGGGATTGAAAAACAATTAAAGGGTTTTTGTTTTTATCCTTTGAACTGTTGAGAGAGTTGGTTAGCAGCATTAAATTCACGCGGATATAAGAGTCCACGGCCAGTAGGTCGGCCATATTTACGTTACTGCATAACTTTGTTCCATGTTTGTTTCCTCAGAGTGCAGACTACAAGTTGGAATTGTTCAAATTTTGGTTTAAAACCCAAGTGCATAGTCGTTGCCTGGTCAAATTTTCTAATCAAGAACCTGAAAAGATAAGTCAATCAGAAGGGCAATGAACTAAATGTGACGTTCTTAATGCAGCATGAAAAATCTACGGACGATCAACGAGAGATAAACCAGACGAACACAACATTTTCCAATGAAAGAAGTTACACCTACCTCCCATGAAACGAGAGAAAAACTTACCTAAAACCCATAAATCAAAAACCAAATCAACCATAAAACAAATACAAAAAATTCTTATAGCAATTTTGTTTTCTTGATAAGCATCAAGTCCTAACAACATCCCCCAAGAACGTTGAATGCACCATGAACAACTCCTTTATTATTATCAGGTATATGGAATTGGTGATCAAGCTCTGGAAATTTGCCAGCAACTCCTTTACTGATTTTCAGAAAGCGTACACCAAAGTCAGCATCCCACTCTCTGCATGCCCCCACCAAAGATTTTCTGGGTATTAACATGTGAATGTGAGGAAAATGAACACCGCATTAGATTGTTCCAGGAGTCTCAGTCACATGTTTCCACAAATAGAACAATGTGGGATGTGATCCTAAGCTGCAATCTAGCTAGCAAACACTAAATTCTGGATTTTCACTCTCATCTTTTTACTTACTTGACCTCTCTTTAAGTGCACCATGAAATCGAGTTGAATGAGTAAATATGTCCGTCCTCAAAGGGAAAGCCTTGAGTGTATGCTTTACAAAAGCAAAGTCCCATCATGTGAGATTGAATTAGGTTTCACTATCAGGATTTATGAAAACATAATGCCATTAGGTTGGCGAAAAGAGTTTAATTTAACAAAATAATAACCATTAAATAAGAATTTTGAATTGAACCTCTTAACTATCCACCGTGCAATAAATGCCGGTAGGTTGCCAAATTAATGCCTTGGGACTTTGATGTAACACCGAGCAACATGGGGCGACGCTTGGTGGAGTTGACGCTGGATTAGGTTTGGTCATGCATATCCTACTTTTGCACTTTTCGATTGCCAACTTTTTCAAGTCGGTGGCAGCGAATAGTGCGCAACTTGGACATACATAAGCTGGCTCGAACCCTTATATGCATGGACTCTTACATCCACGGCTAATCATAATTGGGTTGGCCAACTACTATGCTCGTTTAAATGAAAGCTTTTATTGTTACAGTCCATAGTCAGCATTGATATATACAATCAAAAGATAACAGGTTATAGAACTGGTACCAGTAAGTAGTGACTGTTCTGGAATGACCAGTTCTCATAGTCGAACAAGAGTACTAGACGCTCCTGTCATTGCTTTGCTTCTATTTTCAACTCCATTCCATCTGCATCCAAAGTTACTGGGCTCCTGTCATTATTTTGTTCACTCTTTCATTTTCCTGATGCAAAGATAGTATGCAATCAGCTTTCACTTATCCCAAGTAGTCCACCTTTTATGCCAATTAATGTAGAAATTTCACGTTGACTCGAAAGAAATTTAGTAGACTAACTCCCTAACTGGATGAAATTTTAACTAAACATATCATGCCCATATTTAAATAAGAATACACATCTACTAGGTGAATCCCTTCATATCATGATAAGTTTAGGAAACAAATGCAAAGAAAATACAACTTCAACATGCCCCTCAGAACTTCATACCCTCCTTTTCTTCATTGCTACATGAAATAGCAATGACCTCAAAACTTCATACCCTCCTTTTCTTCATTGCCGCAAGAAAAAGAAAATATATATAACCCCTTCATATCATGATAAGTTTAGTAAACAAATCCAAAGAGAAAACAACTTCAACATGCCCCCCAAAACTTCATGTCCTCCTTTTCTTCGTCGCTACAAGAAATAGCATAAAAGAAACTTTTTTATTTGTAAATTTACCCCCAAAAAAAAAAGTTTAAGGGGATGTTCTCATGTTTGCATTAATTTTTTTATTAAAATATAAATCAACATAAAATTAAAGACATAAATATTACATTGAACATGAAAATTCTCAATTTCAGCATTACAAAGTAAAATTCCTTTTTCCTGCCCTATCTAACATGCCGATATTTTCACAGTTTTAAATTTTGTTATATTGAAAAATGAATAATTTTGATGATTTTGCACCTCATTTTATGAAAAACAACATTATCATTAGTATTCTTATAATACATAGTACAGACCTTATTACGTATCCAGGATCAACATGAAAGGATTAAAAATGAAGGTAATGCGGAATACCTGATTTTGGTTCCATATCTGATTTCGATGCCAATTTCGAGCTCTAAACGATCACCAACCTCTCGGGACTTTTATGGAAAGTGTTTGCCGACACAAGATTTAGGACTTTCTACAATTTTCTTAACAGTAAGTTCTCTTAACGGGTCAGAAATTCATTATGCTTATGATTAATATGATAAACTGCAAGAGACCTTAGTCTTTATATAGCTTCCATATCGAGTTTTCCCATCACAAGACCGATATGGATCTGGTGTACACTAATTGGGATCTATTTTTCACTCAGACTTCGACCCATTAATTTAGATCATTTATTAGGCCACTTTATTATCTTCATCTAGATCAAGTTACGTAGCTTAATTGATAATTTATTTAAAAACCAAAAAATGCAATTAATAGTTGTGCAACTTTATGGGAAAGGACAAAATTATCCAACATTCTCCCATTTGGATAATTATTAATTGCAGTTTTGACTCTAGTTTAAAAACTCAATTATGCCACGCTACTGAATTAGTCGAATAAGTTAAAAAAAACAAAACATTTGATCCAAAGATAATGAAAGTCCATCATTCTGTCTTGCAAGGCTTTCCATGCCGAAAAGTATCAGATGCATGTGTCATTTGCGACACGGATCCAATACAATCATGTATACCTAATACCTCACTAACATGAATGGGAAAATAGAATGTGGCAAACTAGGATGATACTTTTATGATCTAAATTATATCATCTTCATTTGTAGGTCTCGATTTCTCCGACTTTATGCTAAAATGCATTAGAGAAATCCTTTTTCTCTCATCGAATGCTAAACAGCATTAGAGAAAACTTGTTTCCTCTTACCAAATGCTAAACTGCATTAGAGAAACATTTATGTTCTCTAACTGAATGCTAAACTGCATTAGAGAACCTTTGTGGGATTAAAAACTTATATCCCCCTATGTCATGTCAAATTTATGGATATCCATACTAAAACTGTATGAGTCTAAATGACATGGGCACCAGGTCTATCTATATATATACCCAATAACCTTTAAATACTTAAGATCAACACAAATCTTAAGACTTTTATACGTATTATGACAATGCATGACAACACATATTACTGAGGATAAACGATGATCATCTTTATTGATGAACCACCATACTGTTATAATACATCAAAATGTACAAATGTACATGGAGCAAACTTAATGATCCCCTAATTAATAGTATCTAAAGACGTTAAAACATCCATACTATATACTTATGTCACAAACACAAATGGGTGAAGTCTTTTAGTTAAAGGATCAACTTACAGTTCCTCAGTCTTTAAATGCTCTAAACCTTAATGTCACCTTTTCGTATCAACACCTTTATGACCAAATAATTGTCTTTAAATCATAAGATCTTGTGAGATTCTTTGTTGTTATTAAACAATACAACAAGAAGATTACCACATTACAACCAAATGGGTCTAGCCACTAAATCAACCACAGACAACTCAGAAATCAAGTTTCTAAGCTAAATTGTCTATAAAGCAGCCTTATAGCATGCATAGTTGAGGAAGTTACCCATGTCTTCTTGACACACTTCTACAAAATTGTACCATCTGCAAACTCAAAACTGTAACCTTAAGATAATTTTTGATCATCCGGACACATAGCTCAAATTTGAATATGAATTCTCTACGAAGTCTAATCTGTTGAATTTTCTATATGACAATCCTTGCTTTTCTTTAGTATCTTAGCACTCACTATACTGCATTCTATAAGAGGTTTGATAATTGTTGAGATCTGTCCCAGTGAACCAATATACTTAGAACAAAAGATGTTACACCCAAGTTCCTTTATATCAAAGTTCTTGACCAAAAGTTGTTTAACCTCATACAACATGGTCAAGTAATTTGACGTGAGCAATGTATCATCCATATGTAATAATAGGAAAATAACTTTGCTCCCCTTGACCTCGTAATACAAGCATCTTTTTAACTTTATTTTTTATGAAGTCGAAAGAGGCTAAACCTTATCAAATGTAAGGTATCACTTTTGGAAGGTTTGATGTAAATCATATATTGATCTACATAACGCACAGACCATGTCAGTTTCATTTGGATCCTGAAATCCTTTAGGTTTTACCATATAGACCACTTCATAAAGGTCTTTACTCAGGAAAGCAGTTTTGGCAGCCATCTGATTTAACTCTATATCATCATGAGCTACAATTGTCTTAATTACTCAAAATGTATCCTACGAGAATACAAGAGAAAAGGTAGCATAAAGTCAACTTTTCTCTCTGAGTGAACCATTAGGTAACTGAACGAGCCTATAAACTGCTGAACTTTATTATGAAATCCTTTAGGTCTTCAAAACTTCATTTACAACTGACGAGTTTGCAGCTTCGCTGCCAATCAACTAGCTTCCAGACCTTACTATGCTCCATGGCTTGCATCTCGTTATTCATTGTATCCCACCACACATCCGCATTGCGTCCAGAAACAACTTTTGTAAAAGTAAATGGATCTGTAACATGTCTAATAACATAGTCCTGTACACCTGATAGACTATGTAATCAGATGGGATAGCAGGTCATCTCACTCTAGTAGATTCACTTAAATGTATTAGATCTTGTATTCCCAGGAACCTTTGTGTCTACAGGTATGAGTTCCTGTTCCTGTACAGGTACAGTACAAAGACTTAGATCCATTGGATCTAACTGTATGAGTAACGGTTACATGATAATTGTAGTATCCGCCTGCTATCATCTGAAGGGTCAGTAGGCCCACCATCATTATAGACATGGTATTCCAAAAACTTAGATATTTGTGATTCCATTGTTCCGATCTCTCCTTCTCTACAATAAAAGTTGTAGCCTTAAAGTGTTCAAGATATTTTACTAAATAGCAATGAACACATCAAGCATGCAATCGTTCTTCATAAGGATTATATTTACCTCAGTAGGGCAGCCCCATTCACGAATGTGTGCAATGTTGTGTTTCCAAACTTTTAGATAATTAAGTAGATTAGTCATGTTCTGCATTGACTTCTTCAAGTCCTTTAGGGTGTTGTTATGCCTTTCAGTAACACACAATTTTACTCAGAGCTGCTCGGCATAGTGAATTAAGTCACTATTCAAACTGTTTCTAAATATCTAGCAAGTGGACTTTTTTAAATCCTGAAACACCATGTTTTTCATCATATTCTCCTCCACGGCCAAATCTAACTATGTTGATGAATTTTCCCAATTAGTTCTCAACCTTCAAACTTTAAGCAAGAATACTTATCTTTAATGGGAATAATCATCAGCAAAGGTCATGATACATTTGGAATTACACAATGTAATTGTATAAGGTCTACCGATATATTTATGTATCATACTCAACAAGTCAAAAGCATGAGTTGAACTCAATATCTTTATTAATAAACTTACCCCGGCAACAGTCAGCACATGTTTTCAGATCATCATAATCAAGAATTGAGAAATGCTTTTTTTTGATTAATCTCTCAACCCTAGCTCTGAAAATGTGGCTTAAACTTATATGTCACACTATGTATAACTTCTAATTCATCAGGGTCCGTCATTTCATAACTTGTTTAGCAAGATACAAAGAAGCATTTATCTAATTTGGGGTAAGACACATTTTATACAAACCATATAACAAGAAGGTTATACCTCTATGTTTTGCATTAAGCAACAATTGTACAACAAAATAATTAAATACAAAACATTAACCCTTTTTGTCTAAAATTGATTAAAAGATCATATATAAAATGTGTCGTGTAAAACCCAAATGAACCTTACAACAAAGTTCAGTACGTACATCCCCTATAGATACTACGTCCACTTCTTCATTACTGTGAACCATTAATTTCTCCTTCCCTTTATTTGGCTTTATCCTTAATATGAATCTTTGCATTGTGGAAGTGCCCTAACCAAATGCTCCACTAAATAGCCACCAAATACTTAATATGACTATCACAAATTAGATTCATAATTGACAAGCCAAAGAGTAACCTGATGATCTCAGTCTTTCCTTTTAAACATCATACTATTGGTTTCT
Source organism: Erythroxylum orinocense (assembly GCA_025531955.1). Classification (NCBI taxonomy): domain Eukaryota; kingdom Viridiplantae; phylum Streptophyta; class Magnoliopsida; order Malpighiales; family Erythroxylaceae; genus Erythroxylum; species Erythroxylum orinocense. Next base: position 34,279,197 of record JANZLX010000002.1, read on the forward strand.
TTATGTCCCTTAGACCTTTATCAGCATTTTTTTGACCAACATCAGCATGTGGAGAAGATTTGAACTTAGCGGGCTTCATCTTTGTCTTCCCTTAAGCTGTTTCAAGGGTTGTAAGGGTAGCAAACTTGAGTTTCTCCTTCTCAGCAACGCAATGGGCCATCAAAGCATTGAAGTCCCAACATCTTCAGTCTATTATGAAGATGAATTATTCACGATATGTACTCCATTATTCCCTTTTTCTCTCGTATATTTTATGGAGAATAATTCTTTCATCAAGGCACTTGTTTTAACGCTAGGTGAGACTGTGTAACTATGGGAGACATTATCAAAAAGCTCCTTCACTATGTCTGTGTCCGAAAGTCCAATTAGCAGATGGTTAGGAATGGATCTCTTAATGGTCATCAGATATAATATGTTAGACTGATCACAGGTTTCATAGGCTGCTTTATGAGTTTTCAAGGTCATAGATGTAAATGGAGATGGCCTATCTGTCTGTATGGTCATATCAACCTCAACTACCTCCATGGAATTCAATATATCCTATCCACTTCTTTGAATTGAAATTGGTCAAGGTTTCAATGGTGACATTGATTTTGTTGACTGAAAAGGTGACTTCAAGATAATAATCTTTAAATAAACACAAATGTAGGATAACAGTGATACTCAAAGTCATTAAATAGTATCTTTACTAAAAATCCGATCACACATATTATGAAACACTTTTGGGCTGAATACATAATATATGCAATTAGACCTCTACATAAAAGCGATCAGAATACAAATCATCAACTCTTATGACACTACCACCTATGGGCGCATAGATCATTCAAGTAATGTCTTTCCTCTATCTAATGCTTTTATGCACATCTTAAAATCTCATATAAGGTCAACTCTTGTGGGTAAAATAACCAAACGTGAGACTAGAGACATCCCCTAATATGTAAGCAGAACAATTCAAAATACTAACCCGAAAGGCCACTGTGGTGACTACATCCTCATCATCACTCAAAAAAGTCCACAAACACAAGTGATACATCTTTATGTTATCCTCACATTCTTTATGGGCATATAGTATGTGACAATGTAACATCAATAAATGCAAAAAAAATGAATGCACAATATCGTTGTCACGCATTCGTGTTGAAGACATTCTCTGAAAATTTCATTTGAGTCTTTAGTATAAAAAATCTCAGTAGAGTGACTATCGTGCATTACCGGCCACTAAACCAACCACTTGAGACACGAAAGCCTCATGCATTTCCCTTATGGCCAATTCGTTGCACGAAAATTCACTCAAAAATGGCTTCAGAATGTCTTAATTCCTTTTCTGATCGACTATCATGCAATCCCGAACACTAAAAACGAGACCCGAGACACAAAATCTTGAAGTATCTCCCTCTTATGGTATCAAGTGAATACCTTAATTCCCTCTTAGAATACCTTAAAGTAAGGTATTCTAAATCTCACTTGAAATCGGATTTAGAATACCTTAATTCCCTTTTCTGGAATTAAACTTCAATTTATTACTAATGTAATAAATCTAGAAAAATGGACAAACTTACTTTATAAATTTTTCAGACCCGAAAACTGACCCAAAACACCTAGGGTACCCTTACGGGAAATATGAAATTTTTGTGTGTTTTTTAAAGTTACTGCAGCGTCTACATCGCACACGCTGCCACATGTCCCCCGTCCCAGCGTGCCAAGTGGAGGGGCACGCACCCGTCGTCCCACGCTCGTGGGAGTGCAGGTCGTGAATCGCGCATGCAGTCGTCTCTTAGTGGAGCAACATGTTGATGTGCAATTGGTGCATGCATTGCACATGCCAGTCATACACCAATACCCTGAGGCACTATAGCAGGGTCGAGCATGTGTGGTGATGCTGTCGCCTGCAACCAAATATAAAAGAAATCACTTCCGTTAAAACAAATTAATGTAGTAGCGATAAGCGGATATCGTTCCCACGAGGAATCTCTAACGGTAAAGGTTAGTTAGTTTAAACGGGACAAATAACAAAAAGGGGGGTTTTGGTCACTTACTGAAATAATAATGAAAA
>JANZLX010000002.1:34281352-34292672 GCA_025531955.1 Erythroxylum orinocense
AATGGTGCCAACCCAAATGCCAAGTGTTGGAGGTATGTGTTCTTTAATATTGTGATGCTCTAAATAAAATAGATCTTAGTTGTTGGATGTAGTTAATACTGCATATATAGTTTAACAATTTTAACTAAACATATCATGCTCATATTTAAATAAGAATTCACATCTACTAGGTGAATCCCTTCATATCATGATAAGTTTAGGAAACAAATGCAAAGAAAATACAACTTCAGCATGCCCCACAGAACTTCATACCCTCCTTTTCTTCATTGCTACATGAAATAGCAATGACCTCGAGACTTCATACCCTCCTTTTCTTCATTGCTGCAAGAAATAGAAAATATATATAACCCCTTCATATCATGATAAGTTTAGTAAACAAATCCAAAGAGAAAATAACTTCAACATGCCCCTCAAAACTTCATAACCTCCTTTTCTTCATCGCTACAAGAAATAGCAGAAAAGAAAATTTTCTATTAGTAAATTTGCCCAAAAAAAGAAAAGTTTAAGGGGATCTTCTCATGTTTTCATTAATATTTTTAATAAAAATATAAATCAATTTAAAATTAAAGACATAAATATTACATTGAATATGAAAATTCTCAATTTCAATATTACAAAGTAAACTTCCTTTTCCCTGCCCTATCTAACATGTCGATATTTTCACAGTTTTAAATTTTGTTATATTGAAAATTGAATAATTTTGATGATTCTGCACCTCATTTTATGAAAAATAACATTATCACTAGTATTCTTGTAATACGTAGTTCAGATCTTATTACGTATCTAGGATCAACATGAAATGATTAAAAACGAAGATAATGTGAATACCTGATTTTAGTTCCATCTCTGATTCCGATGTCGATTCCGAGTTCCAAACGATCACGAATCTTCCGGAACCTTTATAGAAAGTGTTCTTCTCAAAACGCAGGCGAGTTGGTAAGGAGCTCTCCTAGCTTAAGTGAAGTTCCGGGTTCAAACCGCTCTCATGTATGCAGTCGTTTAAAACTTGAGACTAGAACTTTGCCTCCCGCAAGGGACCTACCTGGCTCAAGCAAGGATTAGTCTAGGTGTAGATAGCTTAAAGTGCCTTCTCATAGTTGAGACCCTCCTAAGACACCTTGTGAGAAACAAAAAAAAAAGTGTTTCCTGACACTAGGTTTAGCGTTTTCTACAATTTTCTCAATACGTAAGCTCTCTTAACGGGTCAGAGATTCCTTATGCTTACGATTGATATGAGCAACTATAGGAAATCTTAACCTTTTTGTAGTTTCTATATCGGGCTTTCCCATCACAAGGCCGATATAGATCTGGTCCACACTAATTGGGATTCATTTTTCACCTGGACTTTGACCCATTAATCTAGATCATTTATTGGGCCACTTTATTATCTTTATCTAGAACAAATTACGTAACTTAACCGATAATTTATTTAAAAACCAAAAAATGCAATTAATAGTTGTCCAACTTCATGGGAAAGGACAAAATTGTCCAATATTCTTTGGACAATTATTAATTACAGTTTTGACTCTAGTTTTAAAACTCGGTTAACCCACACTACTGAATTAGTCGACTAAGTTTTAAAAAACAAAACATTTGATCCAAAGACAATGAAAGTCCATCATTCTGTCGTGCAAGGCTTTCGATACCGAAAAGTGTCATATGTATGTGTCATATGCGACACAGATCTAATACAATCACGTGTACCTAATACCTCACTAACATAAATGAAAAAATGGAGTGTGGCAAACTAGGATAATACCTTTATAATCTAAATTATATCATCTTAGTACCGAATGCTAAATAGCATTAGAGAAAACTTGTTTTCTCTCCCCAAATGCTAAAATGCATTAGAGAAAACCTTTATGTTCTCCAACTGAACGCTGAACTACATTAGAGAACCTTTATGGGATTAAAAACTTGTATTCCCCTATATCATGTCAAATTCATCGATATCCATACTAGAACTGTATGCATCTAAATGATATAGGCGTAAGGTCTATCTATATATATGCCCAATGACCTTTAAATGCTTAAGATCGACACAAATCTTAAGACTTTTATACGTATTATGAAAATGTATGACAACATGTATTATTGAGAATAAACGATGACCATCTTTATTGATGAACCATCATATACTATCATAATACATCGAAATGTACAAATGTACATGGAACAAACATAATGATCCACTAACTAATAGTGTCTAAAGACGTCAAAACACCCATACTATATACTTGTGTCACAAACACAAGTGGGCAAAGTCATTTAGTTAAAGGATCAACTTATAGTTTCTCAGTTTTTAAATGCTCCAAATCTTAATGTCACGTTTTCGTATCAACACCTTTATGACCAAATAATTGACTTTAAATGCTAAGACCCTGTGAGATTCTTTGTTGTTATTAAACAACACGGCAAGAAGATTACCATAGTACGACCAAATGGGTCTAGCCACTGAATCAACCACAGATAACTTAGAAATCAAGTTTCTAAGCTAAACAATCTGTAAAGCAGCCCCATAGCATGCACTCTGCATACATAATCGAGGAAATTATTTGTATCTTCTTGACACACTTCTACAACATTGTACCATGTGCAAACTTAAAACTGTAACCTTAAGAGGATTTTTCATCATCAGGACACATAACTCAAATCTGAATTCAAATTCCCTATGAGGTTTAGTATGTTGACTTTTTTATGTGTCAACATACAATCCTTATTTTTCTTTAGTATCTCAGCACTCGCTATAATGCATTCTATGAGAGGTCTGGTGAGTGTTGAGATCTATCCCGGTGAACCAAAATACTTATGCCAAAAGATGCTACACCAAGGTCCTTCATATCAAAGTTCTTGACCAAAAGTTGTTTAACCTCTTATAACATGGTCAAGTAATTTGACATGAGCAATGTATCATTCACATGCAGTAATAGGAAGATAACTTTGCTCCCCTTAACCTTATAGTACAAGCATCTTTTTAACTTTATTTTCCATGAAGCTGAAAGTGGCCAAACCTTATCAAATGTAAGGTATCACTTTTGGAAGGTTTGATGTAAACCATATATTGATCTCCATAGCGCACAAACCATGTCAATTCCGTTTGGATCCTGAAATCCTTCAGGTTGTACCATATAGACCGCTTCATAAAGGTCTTTACTCATGAAAGTAGTTTTACAGCCATCTGATGTAACTCTATATCACCATGAGCTACAATTGCCTTAATCACTCAAAATGTATCCTACGAGGATACAAGAGAAAAGGTAACATAAAGTCAACCTTTCTCTCTAAGTGAACCATTAGGGAACTGAATGAACCTATAAATCATTTAACTTTATTCTGAAATCCTTTAGGTCTTTAAAACTTCATTTACAACTGACGAGTTTGCAGTTCCGCTACAAATCAACTAGCTTCCAGACCATACTATGCTCCATCGCTTGCATCTCATCATTCATCATATCCCACCACACATCTGCATTGGGTCCAGAAATAACTTCTGTAAAAGTAACTGGATTTGTAACATATCTAATAACATATTCCTGTACACTGGATAGACTATGTAATCAAATGGGATAGCAGGTCGTCTCACTCTAGTGGATTCACATAACTGTATTAGATCTTATATCCTCAGGAAACTCTGTGTCTATAGGTGTGGGTTTTTGTTCCTATACAGGTATGGTACAAAGACCTAGATCCACCGAATCTAGCTGTATGAGTAGCGGTTACATCATAACTGCAGTATTCGCCCTACTATCATCCGAAGAGTCAATAGGCCCACCATCATAATAGACATGGTATTCCAGAAACTTAGTTGTTTTTTTATTTTACTATTTAGATCCCTCCTTCTCTATAGTAAAAGTTGTAGCCTTAAATGGTCAAGATATTTTACTAAATAGCAATGAACACAACAAGCATGCAATCTTTCTTCATAAGGATTACACTACCTCAGTAGGGTAGGCCCATTTACGAATGTGTGCAAGGTTGTGTTTCCAAACTTTTAGATAATTAGGTAGATCAATCATGTTCTGCATTGACTTCTTCAAGTCCTTTAAAGTGCTATTATGCCTTTCCGCAACACACCATTCTGTTCAGAACTACTTAACATAGTGAATTAAGTCATTATTCCAACTGATTTCAAATATTTGGCAAACGGACCTTTTAAAGTCCTAAAACACCATGTTTGCCATCATATTCTCCTCCACGACCAAATCTGACTATCTTGACGAATTTTTCCAATTGGTTCTCACCTTTCAGTCTTTAAGCAAGAACACATAACTTTAATGGGAATAATCATCAACAGATGTCATAATACGTTTGGAATTGTACAATGCAATTGTATAAGGTCTACCGATATATTTATGTATCATACTCAAGAAGTTAGAAGCATGAGTTGATCTCAATATCCTTATTAGTCAACTTACCCCTGCAACAGTCAGCACATGTTCCCAAATCAGCATAATCTAGAATTGAGAAATGCTTTCCTTGATCAATCTCTCAACCCTAGCTATAAAAATATGGCTTAAACTTTTATACCAGACCATGTATGACTTCTCATTCATCAGGGTCCTTTATTTCATAACTTGTTTAGCAAGATATGAAGAAGCATTTATTTAATTTGGGGTTAAAAACATTTTATACAAACCATATCACAAGAATGTTGTACCTTTATGTTTTGCATTAAGTAACAACTGTACAACAGAAGAATTAAATACAAAACATTAACCCTCTCTGTCCAAAATTGATCAAAAGATCATATATAGAATGTGTCATGTGAAACTCAAATGAACCTTACAACAAAGTTTAGTATATACATCACCTATAGATATTACTTCCACTTCTTCATTGCTATGAACCATCAATTTCTCCTTCCCTTTATTTGACTTTATCCTTGATATTAACCTTTGCATTATAGAAGTGCCTTAACCAGATGCCCCACTAAATAGCCACCAAATACTTAATGCTATTATCACAAATTAGATTCATAATTGACAAGACAAAGAGTAACTTGATGATCTCAGTCTTTCCTTTTAAACCTCATACTACTGGTTTCTTTACGTCCCTATGACTTTTATCAACACTTTTTTTACCAACATCAGCATGTGGAGAAGATTTGCACTTTTATATTCGAACTTAGTGGACTTCATTTTTGTCTTCCCTTAAGTTGTTTTAAGGGTTGTAGGGGTAGTAAACTTGAATTTCTCCTCCTCAGCAACACAATAGGCCATCAAAACATTGAAGTCCCAACATCTTTAGTCTACTGTGAAGATGAATTATTCTCAATATGTACTCCATTACTCCCCTTTTCTCTTGTATATCTTATGGAGAATAATTCTTTCATCAAGGCACTTGTCTTAACACTAGGTGAGACTGTGTACCTCTGGGAGACATTATCAAGAAACTCCTTCGCTATGTCTATGTCTGTAAGTCCACTTAGCAGATGGTTAGGAATGGATCGCTTAATGGTCATCAGATATAATTTGTTAGACCGATCCCAAGTTTCATAGGCTGCTTTATGAGTTTTCAAGTTCATGGATGTAAATGGAGATGGCCTATCCGTCCGTATGGCCATATCAACCTCAGCTACCTCCATAGCATTCAATACATCCTCTGTTCACTTCTTTGAATTGAAATTGATCAGGGTTTCATTGGTGACACTAATTTTGTTAACTAAAAGGTGACTTCAAGATGATAATCTTTAAATCAACACAAATGTAAGATGACAGTGATACTCAAAGCCATTAAATAGTATCTTTACTGAAAATTCGGTCACATATATTATGAAACACTTGTGGGTTGAATACATAATATATGCAACTATAATTCTACATAAAAACGATCAAAGTACAAATCATCAACTCTCATGACACTACCACTTGTGGGCGAATAGATCATTCAAGCAATGACTTTCCTCTATCTAATGCCTTTATGCACATCTCAAAATCTCATGTAAAGCCAACACCTATGAGCAAAATAACCAAACATGAGATCAGAGACATCCCCTAATGTGTAAGTAGAACAATTCAAAATACAGACTTAAAAGATCACTGTGGTGACTGCATCCTCATCAGCACTCAAAAATGTCCACAAACACAAGGGATACATCTTTATGTTATCTTCACATTCTTTATGGGCATATAGTATGTGACAATATAACATCAATGAATGAAAAAAAAAACCAAATGCATAGTCTCATTGTCACACATTCGTGCTGAAGACATTCTCTGAAAACTTCATTTGAGACCTTCGTAAAAGAAAAATCTCAGTAAAGTGACTATCGTGCATTACCGAACACTAAACCGTCTACTTGAGATATGAAAACCTCATGTATTTCCCTTATAGCAAGTTCGTTGCATGAAAATTGACTCAAAAATGGCTTCAAAATGTCTTAATTCTTTTTTTAATAGACTATCATACAATCCAGAACACTAAACATGAGACCCAAGACATAAAACTTTGAAGTATCTCCCTCATGTGATATCTGAAGCATGAAAATTCACTTGAAATCGGATTCAGAATACCTTAATTCCCTTTTCTAGAGTTAAACTTTAATTTATTACTAATGTAATAAATCTAGAAAAATGAAAAAACTTACTTTATAAATTTCTCGGACCCAGAAATTGATCCAAAATATCCCGAGGTACCCTTTACGGGAAATCTAGAATTTTTATGTTTTTCTAAGTTACTATAGCGCTCGTACTGTTGATGTCAGCCGTTGATGTGGCACACCATGTTAGTGCACGTGGTGCAGGGCCACGCACACTGCCATATGCGCACACCCCACACGCAGACGTGCATCTACTGTACGGCGCGTACATCGCACGTACCGTCACGTGTCCTCCATCTTGGCGTGCCACGTGGAGGGACATGTGCCCGCTATCCCACGCTTATGGGGTCGCGAGTCGAGCGTTCAGCTGTCACTTAGTGGAGCGACATGTCGGTGTGCGATTGGTGCATGCACCGTACATGCCAACCATACACTGATACCCCGAAACACGCGCCTAACATCTCCTCCGTCGATCAACACTGAAGGTGATTTTCAGGATCCTGGGTTGTCATTATTTGCTCCATTCGACCCGTTTTTATAGCTAGCCTTATGTATACTACTAATAAAAAACTGAGGAAAACAATATAAGTTGAAAAACCATCGTTTCCGACTATCTGATCACGTAACCGCTCTGATACCATATGTAATATGTAGTATAGACCTTACTACGTATCTAGGATCAACATGAAAAGATTAAAAACAAAGGTAATGCGGAATACATGATTTTGGTTTCATCTCCAATTATGATGCTAATTCTGAGCTCCAAACGATCACGAATCTCCCAAGACCTTTATGGAAAGTATTTCCTAACACAAGATTTAGGACTTTCTACAATTGTCCTAATACAAAAGCTCTCTTAACAGGTTAGAGATTCTTTATGCTTACGATTGATATGAGCAACTGTAGGAGACCTTAATCTTTATATAACTTCCATATCGGGCTTCTCCATCACAAGGCCGATATGAATCTGGTCCACATTAATTGGGATCCATTTTTCACCCAGACTTTGACCCATTAATTTAGATCATTTATTGAACCACTTTATTATCTTTATCTGGATCAAATTATGTAGCTTAACCGATAATTTATTTAAAAACTAAAAAAATGCAATTAATAGTTATCCAACTTTATGGGAAAGGACAAAATTGTGCAACAATTCTAACATATGGAAATATTCTACTACATTTATGATATTAAATCAATAGGAACAACCCAAATAAAAGGATATACTCTCTTATTAGAAGATACTAATATTGTAATATAAAAGGAATTGACAACTCAAGTTTAAAATGGTGTAAAGAAGACATATTCGAAAAAATATATACTGAACTTGCAGATTTGAAAGATAAGATAAATATGTCTCATTAAAAGAAAACTTTAAGAATAGAAAAGATAGTGGTTATGAATGACATCCCAAAATATATAGAAACTAAGATATGATATTTGCATTTAAACTTCAATGCGACACCAAATAGTTAGAAGCAATAATTAAAAAACTCAAACAGTTCGACTAGTTTAACTGTGAAAATTTTAAATCATCTAACTTTTTAATTTAATTATTAAATTTTCAATTTCATTTACTTTAATAACTCTTGTTGTTAAAAATTGTGCAATTTATTAATTAATCGGTTAGTTTTCATAAATTAATAAGTTCTTATAAATTATAATAAATTAATTAATTTTCATTAAAAATCTTTTTCAATTAAACTTTAAATTCTTTGATAAATAAGAACAATCTTTTTTAATAATATTTTAAATTCTTTAATTTTATTCAATCTTTAGTTGATTTTATGATGATTTAATATCAGTTGAACCTTTTAAACCTTAAATTTCTTATCTTACTAGTTTAACTTTTGTTACAATTTTTAAAAATTAGTTAGCATCTTTAAATTGGTGCAATTTAACTGTAATTATGGACAGAAAAAGGAAGGTATTTCTGACGGTTTGACGGACATAATCCTTTTAAGTTGTATAAATTGTAGAAATGTTACTAAAATAAAGTATGGTTATAAAAGATTGAAGATTTTTTTTTGTAATAAAGCAACTATAACATTTACAATCATTTTAAGAAGTTGAGAAAGGGTTGAAATGGATTGGATCAAATGATTGAGGACCGATTTGATATTTTGGGTGATAATAAATAATATAATCAAGCATAAATTCCCAATTGTGCCAATTAACATAGTCAACTTTGACAAGAAGGGTCCATGCTTAAGGTTCATTGAAGTAGGCCATATATGGACTTTAGGCAGGACTAGTTATAATATTAATTGTTAAGCGAGACTTAGTCGCCTTAAGTAAGCGTTGACTAACAAAATTTTATTATCAAATGTCTCACTACTAACAAAACTTTATTCTCGAATGCCTCACGATCATTATGTTGTTTAATTCTTACACTCTTACACCAATATTAGGTAAATAATGGATAATCAAGGGCAACAACAGGCACACAAGAGTTATGAACTAATATTTACTATTTTCTCAAAAGTATGCAAAGAAATGTTTTCTCTCAATTTATTTCTCTCCTCTCTATCTCTGTGTTAGGCAAAGCTTAAATAAGCCCGGCAAAGCTTAAATAAGCTCGCACGGGTAGCTCGGTTGGCAATCTAGCAGGATAATTTAGGACAAGGACCAAGGTTCGATTCCCGGTAACAAGAGCGCATGAGCCGCTCTGCTAGGTGGTTGACCGAGATCAGACCGTGATTTAACCTTATATAATTTGGTTGGGCCCGAGTGTGGGGGCAGCTGGGATGGCTGATTCCACCTTGGGACAAGGCAAAGCTTAAATAAGTGTTCAACATTGGTCAAGGCTTACAAATCTTTACCTTGTTTTGTCATTCTAAGTGTCAAAATTAGTCAAGGTTTGTCAATATTGGCACGGTTTCACAATTAGAACTTAGGGGTATAATATTAATGGAGCTTACTCTCTCGTATATAAGCAACATCTTCGATAAATTTGTAAAAGGCAATTAGACTACTAGATATTGAAATAAGAATCGCGTAAATTTTGGACCATCTTAGTTGATTCGAGCTTCAAAATTAAAATTAATCACTCAAATTGTATGTTCAAACTGGTCATGTTTAAGATTTAAGCTGATAAATGTTGATTATGTTAGGAAGCTGAGCCAGAATCTGATCCCAACCATAACGGAACAATTACAAAGCTTTGTTCGCAAATTGATTTCCCAAAATCTAAGATCTCTTTAATTATATAAAATAATTTACACATAAATCATGATAAGACGGAATCTTAATTCACCTTATTCCGAAGTTTAATCCTTATCTTGTCGAATTCTTTGAATCAATTTTGAAACCGATCCGTCTTAACCACCATAGCCGCACAAACATCTAGCCTCTAACGATATCCACAAAATAAGTTGAGAGAACTTTATAACTTTTACAGAGAAGGTTAAGCAAGAAGTGTTAGTTCCATTAAAGCTTAAGCCTATTTATAATAAGTTTTTAACGTTTTAGTAATTTATTTAAATTAAATTCTAATTTTAATTATACTTTAATTAGAATTACAAATAATTCTAATTAAATATCAATTATGCCCAAATTAGATTCAATATTTCATATTAATCCTTATTTATTAAATATTTCATACTTAATCATAAAGTTTCTCAAATTTTGCAATCAAGTCCAAGTTCATTAAAATAACTTTATTCTCTTCAACTCATTCTTTATGTGAGATTCATTAAGTTCCTAAATATGTTGGCAACGAATATAAATTATAATTATATTTCATAATTAGAATTAGATAAATTAAAACTCTTAAATTAAACAATTTATAATCATATATCAAGATTGATGCCTAGTAACGCATCATGACCACCTAAATATTTAGAAATATCAAAGTGATTTTGAGTGACCTTTTCATGCGTGATTTTGAGTGACCTTTTCGTGCATGATTTTGAGTCCAATCATATTAGTTCTTCGTCATTAGCTATTGAACTAATTAATGAAATTTGTAAAATATTTACAAAGTGTCATTCCACCTTGGCCAATAATTTCTTGAATCAATACTAATCGAGAATTACGGAACATTCCCCCTAATTATTTTAGGGTGACAAATCATATCTTAATCACACAACTACCTCTATATATATAGTTCACACTACATCTCATGACTACCGATTAAAGTCTCATGATTAAATAGGTCATAAGTAGTATAAAAACATAGTAATCCTTATATAAGATAACTTTGGTGATCTCAGTTTAAATGATCACTTATACAGTCATCACAACGAGAATTCTATAGACATACAAATAATGTTCTAAATAAAATTTTCATATCGAGTATGTTTAGTAAACATGTTCTCTAGTAAGTACCTACATGTTTATTTAAGTATCTCTATACTTTAGCGTATGAGATCGACTACTTTTTTTGTAAAGAAAAATATAACATGTGCTAGTCTTTTTGCATTTTATTAATGTTCAGTCTTAATAGAACAATGACTAGGAATATTTAGGAATAATACATAAATTCGTTATAAATATCATGATTATAATCTCATTGTAATTTCATTTGCAATGTACAATTATCCTATGCACTTTATCACATAAATCTAACCATATATAAGATAAAGAATTCCTGGAAATAGTTGCCATTAAACTATAATTAAAGCTGGTCAGGACGGCCAAATCAGGCCCAACTTCAAGCCCAGATTTTGACAACCCAGTAGTAAGAGGTCGTCTCCCATGTAAACACTAAGACTTACGTGAAGACCTAAACCTAATGGCAACCTACAGCATATATAAGGTACTATTCTACCGTGATAG
>JANZLX010000002.1:34297970-34315228 GCA_025531955.1 Erythroxylum orinocense
ATATTGATTCAAATTAAATTATTTAAAATTGTTTACTGGATTGTGATTTACTTAAAAGTTTGGAGATAAAAGAATACGTCTAAAAACTTAAAGTCAAACATAAATAAATTGTAGTCTACACTGTAATTATTTGTGATCATAAGTCTTTAATTTATTGGCACTATATCCGAAGAGAAAGGGATAGGCTTGAACAAATACAAACAAACGAGATACACGAAACAGTGACATAACTCTTACAAGAAATTTGTTAGGAAAAAAAAGTTTTAACAAAGTTAAAATTAACTAAGTCTGATGTTGATAAATTTTATAAGAGATATAACAATCAAAGCCACATTAAAAAAACAAAACAAAATTTAAGATGCCTCATGGGCATGACATGTTAAGTTACTCCAGCGAATAAGTCTCACAGGCGTGACTTAACATGTCACACCCGTGACATACAACATGAATGTTTTTCCAAGAAATAGGCTACATCACGTCAGAAATTAACCTTCTAATCTTGAAAAAAAAATAGATTTCCAAATTTTCCAAGAAATAGGCTACATCACGTCAGACAACATAATCTTCCTACAAATACGAGGTCGATTTTGACAGACAATCTTTCAACAGATACAATGTTGATTTCGCACAGACAATCTTTCAGCAGATACATGACATATTTAATTTTATAAATGAAATTTATTCAGAGAATATCTTAACAGATAGGTCGTCGATTTAATGTTATAAATGAAATTTATTCGATTGATGGCAGTTAAATCTAAAAATTAATTAATTTTGCTTTCTAATGTTATAAATGAAATTTATTTAGTTTTTGGAAATTAAATCTAAAAATAATTAATTTTGCTTTCAACTTATTACACATGTTGGATCCCGACTCTTGCTCTGATACCATAAATGTTGGATCCCGTTTTCGGAACCCAACTCTTGCTCTGATACCACAACTGTTGGATCTAGTTTCTAGAACCCAAGCTCTTACTAAATCATGATATTGAGCGTATTATCCTTTAGGGTTATTTCCATGAACCCTTATTAGACATCATTCCACAAAGGTGGCGTACCCATAACAGTCAAACATTAAAACAAACTCAACCTTTTAAACAATGAAGGCAATTATGATCATACACAACCGAACTACTTCAATCTATCATTTCATTTCTAAAGCAAAAGAGTTTGAAAAGCTTTATTTACATATCAAAAGCCACACCATTAGCTTATTACAAAATACAAAATAGGAAATTTGAAGCAATTTCCTTAAACTCTTGATCACTTGATCTCCTAGCTATCACTTGAAGATAGGACAGAAAGGGACTGAGCTTGAAAGCTTTTGGGTGACAAGTTTATAATCGATAACAAGCAAAACCATTGAAACTATTCAATTGTCATAGACAATTCTTATTGAATTCAAGAAAGGCATAGTTCTCAACCAAATCATAATAATACAAATCATGCATGCATCAACTTGACAATTCACAGATGCAATGCGGAACAAATAGCTCGAAGGTCTCATGGAAATAAAATGGAGAAACCGAAGTTTACCCTATGAACAGAATGAATTTATTTTTTGGAGCTCATATGCCACAAGCGGGCCACCGAGAGAAGACCCTTGTCAACGTTCACGTGACGAACATAATAGTTCCACTCTCACCGAAATAGAAGCACATAATCATGCTCAAAAAATCATTTTATCAAATGCTCATATTTTTCTTGCTTTTTCTTCTTTTCGAATATACAAAATGCTATGACATTTTTCAAGGCATAACAAAAATGTTTCAATGCATTTCCATCATTATTTTGAAATTCATCAACAAAATTCATATATCGAACACATAAAGATTTCTCAAATCATTCAAATAGCAATCATGCACCTTTATAAAAACAATTGAAATCATTTCATTTTCTTGAATTAAAAGAAAAGATTAGTAGCTCATAACTCTATTATAAACATGTAACCCACCTTGATTTCTTTGCTTATAGACTTGCTCAAAATGCCTTTTCTCTGGTTCCCCTTGCCTATTTTGATCCCTTTGTACAATAACAAAAAGCCCACTCAATAGGGTTTTCAATAGAAAGTCCCATAAGGCACAATCACTAAAATTGGTTCTATAATACTTAAACCCAAGCATTTTCTAAACTCCATGAACTAAAATCCTTTCAAAAATTCAAAAGATTCAAAATGATCTTACCTTCATTATTCACCAAATGAAGGGATCTTTGGCTCAAAGGGAAGCTCTTTTCTTCCTCTACCTTTTTCTCTTCTTAAACAGCTCCAAAATCTTTATTCAAGACTAAGATAATTAAATCCTAGCTCAACTCTCTTCTTTTCTCTCAAACCACTAAACTCTCTTCCTCTTTCTTTCTCATTTTCATTATCCTCCCCTTCTATCCCTCAATTCACATTTTTCTTCTTCATTTAAAAGCAAGACAACACTTCTTCTTCCAATTATACCCTTAATAATCGAGAATTGTCCAATTTGCCCTTCCATTTGTGCCTTATGTCTTTTATGCTTAAGTGTCTTGCCAAAAACACCCTTGAACATTCCTATAACCTTAACACTTTAATTCAGAAAAAGTTACCCTTGTCAAGTTTCTAATGACACCAAAATCATTCAATTTGGTTCAGAAATCTAAAAGTATTACCACAAACACTTTCGGACTGTTCTTATATTGAAACAGTACATTATACTTAAATTCCATCTAGAATTTAAAAGTCTTAGGGACTAACTTACAATTCACTTCCTTCAGATAATTTGTAGCTCTGTCTCTCTAGTTTACCACAAATCAGAAATCATCTCATTTGGAGCTCTACCGATCAAGACATCATCGAAATACCGAAGTATGTTCAGTAAAACATCCAATTCATACTCTTCCAACTGATACCCTTACTTTGATTCAAACAATCCTTTTTAAAAAAGCATCAAAATATGTACTTTCATGGAGAGGTAGAAATAATTATGTTAGAAATCTATCGGTCCAAGAATCACTTCATTTGGAGGTCAGATAACAAAGTTATGGCCGAAAGAATCAGATAAGGTTTTGTCCTCAAATTATATTGGACCCATCTTGGGACAATTCTCATAACTTTCACTAAAGATGTCGAATCAAAATAAATCTTGGATGGTTTGAAAGAAGACTTCGAGATCTACAACTTTTATAAAGACTGTGAAGACAAATTCTATCATCTAAAGGGGCAAAAAATGGACCAGGTGATAGGATCAGACGAAACCAAACGAAAAGTCAGACGAATTGAAAAGTCAGACAAATTGGAAAAATTGCCATAACGTTCCCTATAGATATCGGATTAAGGTTTTCTTTAAATGGTTTGAAAGAGGACTTTAAGATCTACAACTTTCATGAAGATCTTGAAGATAGATTCTATCAGATAGGGGGTCAAAAGTAAACTAGAAGATGTAAAATGAATAGTGCATAGAAGAAGTTTCGGCACCAGAAGATATACACCAAAAGATATAAAAGGTCAACCATAGAAGATGCTGGTCAGCCATAAAAGAAGCAGAAAATCAACTATAGAAGAAGCAGTCGGTCCACCATAGAAGAAGCAGAAAGTCAACTATAGAAGAAGCAGAAAATCAACTATAGAAGAAGCCGAAAGTCAACTATAGAAGAAGCAGACGGTCAACCATAGAGGAAGCAGAAAGTAGAAGAAGCAGAATATAGAAGAAGCAGAAAATAAAAGAAGCAGAAAATAAAAGAAGCAGAAAGTTAAAGAAGCAGAACATAGAAGAAGCAAAAAATAGAAGAAGCAGAAGATAGAAGATATGACATCATCACAGACGATATGATGTCATCACAGACGATACGTTTTCACAAACGATATGACGTCATCACAGACGATACTATCTATACTCCTGAGCATCTCTACTTATAAGGATTATAACTTTCGACTCAAAGTTTAAAATTCTCATACTATATACCGTTAGAAAGATTAAAAAAAAGACCTACAACTTTCTAGAAGATAACTTTGTCTAAATCTATCTAGATCAATCCAGAATTTCTCCTGAAGTCAAAACATGAACTTTACATTCATTTACCAATGTACTGAACCCAGTTCTCAACTTCATGACAAATTTTAAGATTCTTAAAGATATAATTTAAATTTTATGTCTTTATAAGAAATGTAGCCATATGTTTCTAGTTTAATCCAAATCAAGAATTATCTTGTTTGGATAACTAGAGAAAAAGTTAGGGCTAAAAGACTGAAGCATACTTAATGAACATTTTCCAGATCAACAACTAATTTTGTTTCCAAATCTTTCCATAACACAACTCATACCAAGATCACATTTTCTACTTCATTTACTCCTCATTCTTAACTCCATTTCAAATCAATATCATCCATAAAGAAATTATAGTCCATAATTAATCACGTTAACAACAGAACATACACATATATACATATCCTTCATCAACTTACTACATATATTCAACTTCATTTTTGCTTTCATTTTACTTCTAATTTTTACCTTAATTCTTCCCATTTCAAAGTCTCTTATCCACCAAAAACATCAAAGCAAAACATGAATCTATCCATATTTCTCATTCACTACTTTACTCTTGTCTATCATTTTTAATTCAAAATTTTTCATTTATTTGTTCTTTACTCGCGATTAATCGCCAAAAATTTCTCATTTAATAGTTCTAACTTCTAAGAAAAATTCGAGGTCCAACAACACATGCGCTCGTTATCTTTTAAATTTTGTCTATCAGCAATTACCTTCATAAAATCTTCCATTATATTTACTTTGTGTGTTTTTCTTCGTATTGTTTTACTTGTTCAAAATGAGCAACAAAGAAGTAGTATATGAGCTTAAAGATCTTCCCCAATCAATTCAGAAAAAAGGGTTGTGCTTAATTATCTAACCAAGCAAACTCCTCTCTCGCAGAGTCAGGTAAGATCTTTGTCTTTTTCTACTGTTTTGTTTATGTTTTGTTTTTTTTTATAGACAAAGAAGCAAAATTATATCAATAATGAACAAAATAGGTATTGCCATTAACATTATTTTCTGATCACAAAATTTTTTCTGTAATAACTCTTGTATTGAATGGTTCTTGAAAGCTAACGGTGACAACTTTAAGTTTACCAAAAAAAATTAAAGGCTTGCCTTTCCTGGAGAGAGAGCATATTTATCAGTAGTGTAACAATACTTTTTATTATAACATTATAAATGCAATTAAATTTGCTTACAACTTATGTTTTTTTAAAGTACTTTTTATTATAATATTATGAATGCAATCATATTTTCTTACATCTTATGTTTTTTAATAAATCCTTTTCCTATTTCTTCCATTATAAATAAATGTTGTCTTTTTCAAAATAAAGAAAGACAAATATTGCTTCACAGTTTATCAGGTATTGTTTTTTTACTTTGTGTTCTTAGTTTTTTCTTTTTTTTGAATTATAAGGAAAAACAAACAACAAACTCAAACTCTGGGATACAGCACGCCTTCCGCATCTCTGCGGAGCAACTCTTGAATGCCAGCTAGCAGTTCCGAAAGAATGTAGAGGCCCAAGCGAAGAAGAACGGCAAAATGGGCCAAGCTGTCAGTACACTGGTTTCCTTCATGGCAGATATGCTGGAGACGAACCTCCCAAGACCGGTGGAGAATCTCCTGAATACTTGTCACCAAAAAGGAAACCTCAGTAAGCACCAAAGTGGATGCAGAAAGAATATTAATGACTTCGAGGGAGTCGACTTCGACAATGACCCTGCGATATTCCTTCTCCCAGGCTAACGTAAGGCCGGAGTACACGGCCCAAAGTTCTGCCGCCAAAGGCGAACCCCTCCCAAGGCATTGCTGAAACCCCCCACACCAGGTCCCATGACAATCCCAAATTAACCCACCAGTGTAGCTCTTGGGAGAGCCGTATGGAACAGCTCCGTCCGAATTTACCTTTACCCAGCCCTCCAAGGGTTTAATCTAGCCCACAAGGGTACCTGGAAACACACAGGATTCCAGAGCACGAGCTCTGGCGATCCATTCGACGTAGTCTAGGATTAGTCGGGAGCTATAGTCCGGCCAAACAAACCTAGGCTCAAACAGGCTACTGTTCTGCCACTTCCAAAGGAACCAGCAAGCGACACCAAAGATGATGGCCCACACTTCCTGATGCAACCGAGCTTGCTTAGTGAGACTAGTCTGAAGCCACGTCGTCTCGTCCTGTTGGAAAAAGTGCGAGCCAAGCCCCGCCCTAGGGAACTGGCGCCAGAGGGCAGCCACCTGCGGATAGTTCCGAAGCACATGAACGGTAGTCTCTACCTAGCCATAAATAGGACAGCTACCGTCGATGGCTATTCTGGGTTTTTTCTTTGAAATGTAGAGAACTTGACAACAGATGAATTTTCCACTGAACTAACAGAAGGATTCGCTTATGTAGCGGATTACTATGAAAATTCCAGGCTTGTTTTGGTAATTTTTTAACTCTACCAATTACCTTTTATTCATTTTTTTATTTTTTAAAACTGACAGAAATTATCGACAATATTGTTTACATATGCTTGTTATAAATTTCATTTTTGACATTTCTTATGTCTAAACTCGTTTTAATGCTTTATTCTTCCTTTATCTTGCTGTTATTTGAAGATTTTTCACCTTAAAGAAGATTATCGAAAGTTCAATTGACGAAGACTGTAAGTTACCATATATAGTTTTTCATTGTATGCATATTTCAATTTTTATCCTCCTTAATTGATTATTAATCATATTAAAAATTATATCTTTTGTTTCGATTTTTGTAGATTCACACGATTCATTGCATTTACTTTGGAGATCGCCTTATCAACCATGCGAAAAAACTGTGAACAATTTGTACTTTTTTTTATGCAAGTATGTTAATTTTTTTCCAAAACTCTGTTGATAACTTATAAAAGTATTCTTTACACCTTACCCTTCATTGTCACGTATGTCACTTATTTAGTCACAGCCTTGAATTTTATTATATATATTTCTGTAACTATAATTTTTCTTACTTTTTCATCACCTATTATTGCCCAAGCTCTATGCACTTACCATCTAATAAACACGTTGTTGACGACAACACTTTTTCATCACCCAGTATTGTCCATTACCCATTATTGGTGTCCAGGCTTTGTGACTTATATTAATTATTAATCATTAATCATGCATTATTAATTATTAATTATTATTACTATATTATTAAGTACTATATATTAATATTAAGTATATATCTTGTTCATAACTGTTTATTATTATTGAGTATTATATACTAATATTAAGTGTATATATAGCTTTTCACGGTTATGACTAATGTCACAATCATGAATTGCATGTTAATTATTATTATTATTATATTATTATTAAGTACTATATACTAATACTAAGTATATATATGAGTGACCATCTTGCATTATTAATTGCTAATTATTATTAAGTATTATATACTAATGTTAAGTATATATATAGCTCTTCATGATTGGGACTAAATTATTTAAATTAATTATTTCAGTTAATTGTTATTTATTATTAGTTATTAGTTAATTCTTAATTATGTTCTCGTTAACTATCTAAAGTTTTTTAATCCCTTCATGTTATTATTTATTAAGTATATATATACTAAGCAGATGAATACGCATTTTTTAATAGTATTATTCAATTATTAATTTAGATTTAATTAATGTTGTTGTGTCTTTTTTGCATTGTGAATTGATATTTTTCTACTAAAAACCATTTAATTAGATTTAGATCACTGACTTCATTTAACTTTGTCATATCTTCTCTTATAATTTGTTTTTTTATCCTGTCAGGCTTTTTCAAGTCTGCTTTAACTTTCATAAATATGCTTTTACCGACATTGAAAATTGTTGCCAACTATTGCTCGTCCAGACTTTACAGAGCTTTTGTAATCAACTCACCATCTTTGTTTTCTTATCTATAGAAGGTAATACTATTATTTATATGCCTAATTCTTGTTTTTTTAATCCCGCTTTTAACATCTTTATGAAAAATACGCATTTTAAAGACTTTCTTAACATACATCAACCTATTACTACTAGCCCAGTTATGTTATACTTTTTACCTTCTTCTTGTTATTTTTCTAATGTGTCGTCTCTTATTTACTTATAATTCAAATGTTCATTGTTATTACAGGGTGTCCGATCATTTTGTTGAATTTTCAAGAATTACCACGATGGTATGCTCACTGGACTTTGAAGAATCATTAGAATTTTATAATTCACGCAATCATCCACAAGTATCTTCCCTTTGATTTCACCCTTCGTCTATAAGATCAACAGTTAAAAATGACTCGCCCTCATCAAGGTTTTCATTTGTTGTGTTGCAACATTCTAATTCAGCCAAACCATGGTATCTTACCTTAACCCGCCTAGTTTCTCTATAAATTAGGTCCACTAGCAAGTCTCCTTTAAACTCAGCACAGATTGACCCATTGAATGCGAGATCTATCTCCTTGGCGTCACCTAGTGGTAGAATGGGCAGTCGAAACATCAATCGTTATGCAACGGCCACCAAAAAAACTTTATTCCCATTGACTCCCGTTCTACATCACCTCACCGCAACTGAGTCAATTAAAATTGTTAAATTACAGACCCCACAGCCCTCTTTTTTTGATCACCCGCCATGTTTTTGTTTTCTAAAAAAAACTGTATATCTAACAACTCTAATGAGTCTTTCTTACCATTCCTAAAATTTTACAGAAGCCCTTATAACAAGTGCAATTACAGGTCAAACATGTGACCGTCGCTTGGTGGTCTTGTGTCTATCATACCACCTCATCTCAAGCGACGTCACATGTTTATATCACATCAATTTTAAAATAACAGTTAAGTTGAACACATTGCAAAATCTTGTTCGTATTGTAATGAAATCCTTTGGTCTATTAGAAGATCATGTACTCTTGTTTGTATTATAATGAAGTCCCTTTGCCTACTACAAGGCAATGTACTTATTATTTGCTTGTTTTTTATATTAACAAAACAATAATTTTTAAGTTCCGTATTATGGAAAATATATATTTTAAACATTTTAATATGTTTTTTAAAAATATAAAGAATACCACTAGCCTTTGATACTTACCTTATTTAGATGAAAAAAAAATTACTGCTCCAAAAAATTAATACAACTTATTTTATATTAAAAATTCACATTTTCCAAAATTAATATCTAATTATGACGTTTTTATATGTATAATTTATGATTTATTATAAGTTTTATTAAAAATAAATACTTAAATTAGACAAACTAACATTTTAGAAGTGTAAACGTGTGTGTTATATACGTTAAAACATTATTATATTTAAAATTATTATGAAACAGACCTCTAATACATATTAAAATTTCATAGTTACTAAAATTTGTATATAATTTTCAATTGTCTATAAATTATAATTTATTATTAGTACATTTGCAAAGAAATACTATCTACCTTACCGTTCACCATTTGGTATGCCTCTTAAAATTATTATATAAATTTAATTTATTTATAATGTCTAAATCATATTATAAGGATATTGTAAAGAATTAGTCATGTAAAAAAATTATTTTGGTCCTTTCATATATATTAAAAATTCGTTGTTATTTTTTAATATGCAATTACTAACTTTTTATAATGTATTATTTATTTATTTATTTATCATTGATTATTATATTGCATAAAATTAATCGAATCACTTCACGGCTGTGACATCCGGTGATAGGGTTTTCTTTTTCTTCATACATATGCATCTTTTCACTCTCTGTCTCTCTTGTAAGTAGGGTTTTTATACGCTACTGGTCTAATGATAATTCATCTTGCTTCTGTGTAGATCAACCAGGCATCTTAATTCTTTTATGCTAGTACTTATTTGGAGGAAGGCTTTTGCCGTTAGTTGGCAGTTGGCTCTTTGTGTGGATAAGGGTAGCTTTTAGGGAGACTGCTCGAGGTGGTGCATCTTGTAAAAGTATCAATTTTTCAGTGAATCTACATGTCCATGTCTACCCAACAATTCAAGAAGAGCTACCGTTGCTCACCGTCTCTACAGCAGTTCTACTCTGGAGGCCCATTCGCTGTGGCATCCAATGGCTCCTTTATAGCCTGTAGTTGTGGTGACTCCATCAAGATAGTCGAATCGGCCAACGCGGCTGTCAGGGCCACCATCGATGGGGCCGTCACGGCTTTAGTCCTTAGCCCAGATGACAAGTTGCTATTTTGTGCAGACCATAGCCGGCAGATTAGGGTCTGGGACTTGAACAGTATGAAGTGTGTACGCTCATGGAAGGTGAGTCAAATTCAGGGTTGGAGGTGGTTTTTGTTTGGGTTGGTTGATTGATGTGAAAAAACGTTGCTGGGAAAGTGGAGGATATGGAGAATAGGGAGTTTCAGGAGGATTACATATTCTCTGTGCCCTTGGAAATTGATTGAGTCGATGAGATAATTTATCTGATCAGTTGGTTCCGTTGTAGCCCGAACAATTAGTAGAAATACATGCAAGTTTCGGTTGCTTGCATTTAACTTTTTGTTGGTACATGTCTATATAAATATCAATCTGCATAGCTAACACGCTAATGCTTTCTTGGGCAGGGCCATGAAGGTCCGGTGATGGCTATGGCTTGTCATGCATCTGGAGGCTTGCTTGCAACTGGTGGAGCAGATCGGAAAGTTCTTGTCTGGGATGTTGATGGGGGCTTCTGCACTCATTACTTCAAGGGGCACAAAGCGGTTGTTACCAGTATTATGTTCCATCCTGATGCAGATAGAACCCATGTAAGTTTCAATTAATTAGTTGGCTTGTGCTTTTGTTTTGCTATGCTTAATCTTTTACTAGATATTGTTTTTTTTAATGATGTGGAAGTGACACGACATGGGGTTACGAAGTCTAAGGGAAATTTGATTTTGTGATAAGTTAAGAGACTTAAAATGTAGTTCACTTATAATGCCTGCGATAGTTACTGTTAAAGATCAAAAGTTGTCAATTTTTTTGTTGAGATGCTCAGTTTACTTTTGCATACTGTTTCAGCAGTTCTTTTGTCATATGGGTCATTTGGCAACCTTTTACTTTTTGTTTTATAGCTTTTCTCTGGAAGTGATGATGCATCTATACGAGTTTGGGATCTTCTGAGCAAGAAATGTATTTCAACCTTAGACAAGCATTTCTCAGCAATAACATCTTTGGCAGTATCTGAAGATGGGTGGACACTGCTCAGTGCTGGAAGGGATAAGGTATCAATCGATTAATCGTGCTAACCCAACAATTAAGATGTGAATAATAGCAGGAATGACTTAAGCTTTCTGGTGCACAACATGTTGAAACGTGGTATCTTGGTCTGTTTGAGTAGTTTCTATTTGTGAGTTAAATTGAATTACATAATTTGTTAGCCAATGTCAGTAACTTATGTTTTAGGTAGTAAATTTGTGGGACCTTAAAGACTATGCGTGCAAGATGACAATTCCAACTTATGAGGTGTTGGAGGCTTTGTGCGTAGTTCATTCCGACTCTCAGTTTGGTTCAATTATGACTTCAAACAACCAACTTAACAAGAAGAGCAAACCTGGGACATCAACATTTTATTTCATCACAGTTGGCGAACGTGGGATTGTACGCATTTGGGACTCTGGGAGGTAAAATTGTTGTTGAGGGAAATTTTTAGAACTCTTAACTTGCCTCAAAATTATCAGACTCCCTTCACTTTTGATCCTTTGACTTTATTTTTACTTATAACTAACTACCTTTTGATTGCTATTATTATTTGCTTGATAGTGCAGTATGTGTATATAAGCAGAAGGCCTCAGATGTAAGTGTTAACTCAGATGTAAATGAATCAAAAAGAGGTTTCACTGCTGTTGTCATGCTTCCTTTGGATCAAGGGCTACTTTGTTTGACTGCAGATCAGCAGTTTCTATTTTATTCTTCATTTGTAAACCATAAAGGTAAGTTTAAATTAATACTCAACAAGAGGCTGGTTGGATACAATGAAGAGATTCTTGATATGAAGTTTTTGGGTGAGGAGGAAAAGTTTCTTGCTATTGCCACAAACCTTGAACATGTAAGTTGCTATATAATCTCATGAAACTCTGTGATTTATGTGCTAATGTCCTCATGCAGACATTTGAGAATAGCATTCCAGTAGCTGTATCATATGATTGGTATTATAAGATAGTTTTTCTCTCCTATTTTATGTATCAACTTTATGTTGCATGCCTAAAGATTTGTTTGTATTATTTTAGGTGGGCAGGATTGCCGCCCCTTATGCATATATGCTCCTGACTTCTGAATTTTTTTTTAAAGTTTTCTTTCCTAATATATGTATGTATCTCAATTTGCCAAGTGCAGGTTCAAGTTTATGACCTGGAGTCTATGTCATGCTCTTATCTATTGATAGGGCATACTGAAATTGTTTTATGCCTCGATACCTGTGTTTCCACTTCTGGAAGGAAACTTATTGTGAGTGGTAGCAAGGACAATTGTGTAAGTTTTGAATCCGACCTCTGCTTATGTGGATTGTAGAAAACCTGGCTGTAATTCAGGCCTCTGGTTAATTGCTCAAAGTTGCATTATTATTATTATTTTGGTTATTTGATTTCAATATGGTTTAGTTACTCTCTCTTCTCTTGTCTCGCTCCAAAAATACCCTGCAGGTAAGATTATGGGATTCAGAAAGCAGAAAATGCATTGGTGTTGGGACGGGTCACATGGGAGGTGTTGGATCCGTGTCATTTTCAAAGAAGTCAAGAAACTTCTTTGTTAGTGGTAGTAGGTAAGTAGTTCCCTAGTCATCTCATGTCCGGGGTCTTTCTTCATTTTTAAACCTTCATTACATGCTGGATCTGCTTAGTGGTACAAATAACTATTTGGAAGTGATATAGCCATACTCCATTTATTTTAGGAATCCATCAATGTCATTGCTATGCATATATATTAGATTTAACCACTCTGTTCACATCATATGGTTATTAAACTGTTTGTGGATGGGGTGTCAAGGTACCCAACTTGAACTGTCTTATATTTTATGAACATTTGAGGTGAAGTGCTGCACTTTTGAAAATGATAAGTAACGTACAAATTTGTTAGCCCCCAATGTTTTTGCACGTTTTTACTATATCTAGATTTGCAGTTTATTTATATAAATGAGAGAAAGCAAATAACAAATAAAAATATTCAAATGTTTTTGTTATTTTTACGTTATGTTAATGATTGTTTGACTTTTTTCATAGTGATCGTACAATCAAGGTCTGGAACTTGGATGAGATCTCATATGATGTTGATCAGCCTTTTAATTTGAGAGCAAAAGCAGTTGTGGCAGCTCACGATAAGGACATAAATTCTTTGGCTGTTGCACCAAATGACAGCTTAGTTGTTAGCGGCTCACAGGTTGGTTCATATGCAAGATTGCTTCTCTTCTGATACAATCAATTGACAATGAATCCTTTTTCAGGATCGAACTGCTTGTGTGTGGAGGCTTCCAGACCTGGTATCTGTAGTTGTACTTAGAGGGCATAAAAGAGGAATATGGTCGGTGGAGTTTTCGCCAGTTGATCAATGTGTCATAACAGCATCTGGTGATAAAACAATAAAGATATGGTCAATAGTTGATGGTTCATGCTTAAAAACATTTGAAGGCCACACATCAAGTGTATTAAAAGCATCATTTCTAACCCGTGGCATCCAAGTTGTTTCATGTGGTAATGACTGTAGCCGTTGTTATTTGACCATTTCGGATATATTTAATCACAAGTTTCTGACATTGTTAATTATTTTAGGTGCTGATGGTTTGGTAAAGTTATGGACCGTCAAAACAAATGAATGCATTGCCACATATGATCAGCACGAAGACAAGGTTGTGAATTTCTTTTACTCTTCTTTTTTTTTTTTGGTTGACTGCTGTTCTTATCTGAATATTTTATTCTAACAATCAATATATGAGCATGTTGATGGATTTTAATTGATTTTATAGTTACAGCTAGAATCACTGTGCTTCAACACCTGCCCAAAAAATTGCTTAAAACTGATTTTTTTACATTTCTACGCTGCATTGTTTGGTTCCTTCACTTACACGGTGGGGCATTTTTCTTATGAAGAGGTTGTTATCCAAGCACACATAGTAATCACTCTTTTGTTGGTATAGGTTTAATTTTCTTTTAAGTGTCAACCTTCTACAAACTGCGATATAAAACGTAATCAACCAAATAATGATATGTTTCAGGACCAGTATGCCACAGAACCGCTTGATTTCAACTGAAGACCACTAGTGTAAACGAAACAAATCTGTTATTTCCACTGTCTTTGTTGAAGCGATTTCGTGCCTCACAATAAGACAAAAGTGAGCACCTACATTTCCTTGATATGGCGGGAAAAGGAAAAGAAAATTTTCAATCACTTTTTTTTCTTATGACCATGATAGCGTAGGAACATGATGACTTACGGTTCCTCCAACATGAACTTAAGCTTTATAGCACCTCCTTACCTGGTCTGTAATGAATACTTTTGGATAACAATAGAAGAAAATGGAAATGTTCTATTCAAAAGGATTCAGAGGCAGCATCATATTCCAGCACTCTTAATAGACAGTTATTTAATTATCAGCCGCCTCCTACACATGCTTGTTTTCAATTAAAAGGCACATGAGCATCCTGTCTGTCAAAGCGAACATGAGTTTCTCATCAAGTTGTCTTCTATGCTGGTCCAATCAGTTTTCATGGTTATGAGTTATGGTGTCTTTTGGCGCTTTTCTTTTTACTCATTAGATTTTAGCTTGCAGGTTTGGGCCTTGGCTATTGGAAAAAAGACTGAAATGTTTGCTACCGGTGGTGGTGATGCTGTTGTCAATCTGTGGTATGATTCAACTGCTTTATGTGAGGAGGAAGCTTTCCGAGAAGAGGTGAGCTTACACTGACTGTGATGATGTCTTTTTTTCTTCTTTCTTAAAACATTGGAATGAAAGTTGCTGAAATTTGTCCAATTGATGTTTACGCAGGAGGCAAAGGTTTTAAGAGGTCAAGAATTGGAAAATGCTGTATTGGATGCTAACTATGTTAAAGCTGTACAATTAGCATTTGAACTTCGTAGACCTCATAAGCTGTTTGAGTTATTTGCTGAATGTTGCAGGTATCAATCTAAGCATTCCTTCATACAAAGCATGAATACTAGTTTCTCGTCTACAGTCTTTCAATTGTCCTATGTTGTGCCTCGCAGGAAGAAGGATATGGACAAGCAAATAGCAAAAGCCCTTCATGCTCTAGGGAAGGAAGAATTACATGTGTTTTTTGAGTATATTCGTGAATGGAATACGAAGCCAAAGCTGTGTCATGTTGCACAATATTTACTGTTTCAAATATTTAAAATTTTTCCTCCAGCTGAAATTCTAGAGGTGATCTTTCTCGACTTTCTCATGAGTTTCAGGGAGTATATAGCTGTAACATACCCCTTCAGTCTTGTATTTGTAGTTTTTAAGAACTAGGAAACAATTCTTATAAAGTTTGTTACGCTTTTCAGGTCAGAGGAATCCAAGAACTCCTCGAAGGTCTAATACCATATTCTCAAAGGCATTTCAGCAGGATAGACAGACTTGTAAGAAGCACGTTTTTGGTTGACTATACTCTCAATGGAATGTCAGTTATAGAGCCAAAATTTCCAGTTGCAGAGCATCAACAGTGTGCCATAATTAAGGATGCAGATGCGATGACATTAGCTGACAATGACGACGAAGAGCAACAAACTTCCGATTCATTAAAATCAAAGAAACGTAAATCAGACAAGTCAAAGGAGGGTTCAAAGAAAGTGAAGAATATGGCTTGCACAAGTGTAGCTTACATTTCATCACGGGCATAGCAAGATTAAAGCTGTCAACACAATTTTGTGGTTGCATTGGACGTTGGTTGTTAACTTTGGTGTTTTGTAGGTCTCTTATAGAAATGCTCTCTTGTAGGAGTGTTGCTGTGAAAGGCATCTCCTTAACAATTAGTTATATTTTGTCAGAAAGTCCTTGTACTTCAATGCCTTACTGAATCAAGCCCTCATACTTTGATGTTACTTTGTGGAAGGAGCACATAATTTGTGGCAGCCATCAACTAGTTAAAGGTCATAAATCACTTCTAGTAGGACTGTGAAGCCATATCCTTGACAATTTCTACAAACCCCTTGAAGTCATTGCTTCCCAGTTCAAGACAGTCCCTCAACAATCCGCCCTCCACTACCTCCGTCTCTATCGTCTGCACCACCTCCCTCAGTGCTCCCTGCCCAAATTTTTTTTTTCACATACCCATTAGAAGAAAGGCTATGACCCACCAAAATGAACTTAACCTTTGTAATAATAACAAGAATAATACTAACAAAGGGTGCGAGCATTTTACCGATTGTCGGAACACTTTGAGAAGCCGATATAATACGGACTTGGAAACCCTGAGAACATTACTGTATTGTCTCGAAATCCAAGCTGCTCTTTCTGTGTCCGATTCAGCCCGATTCAACTCGCCTAAAAGCCGCATCAACTCGTTCAAATCCGAAGCAGCGCCGAAGGCCTCCCTGTAGTCCAATTCCCTCCAGGAGTAGTTTTTGAGGTAATCCCAACCGGCGGACCACGCGAACCCCCAGAAGCCCAAACCTAAGCCCCGTTCCAGCTGTTTGGCGATGAGCTTCGCGCGATTTGATCCCAACACGTCGCCGCGAGCTGCGCGTAGGTTGGACACACGGATCAGTAGAGAGTGGGATAGCGAGACGGCGGTTTTGTACTGAGAAAATGAGAAGGAGAGCGCAACGGAAGGTTGGATTGCAGCGGGCAGGAGGAGAGACGACACGACGAGGAGAAGGGCAAACGGTGGGTTCATCTGAGCCATTGACTTACAGGTGATGGGATCTGCTGATGTTCAACATACTGGGGGACGGGATGTAACTAGATACTGACTCGGACTCATTGGAATAAGTGGGCTCTATTTCCGGCTGGGCTATATAACGTTTTGGTTTCTTAAAGTTTGCAACCACGTCCTTTCTGGTTTCTTAAAGTCTTGTTTGGTTGGATGTTAATTAACGAAATGAAATGTAATGGAATAGAAGGGAATGAAATGGTTTATAATGAAATGGAATGTAATATAGTAAAAAGTTGTTTGGACAGGATGGGAGGGTTCATAATGTAATGTAGTGAAATATTATTTGGAAGATGGATGAAATGGAATGTAATGTATAATAAATGACTTTTATACCCTTTATATTAAAATAGTTATTACAGGAGGTTTATTATTTTATTATTAATTATATAAAAATATTAGTATTAATTATTTAATATATTTTATTTTATTT
>JANZLX010000002.1:34315328-34327507 GCA_025531955.1 Erythroxylum orinocense
TAAATTATTAAATTAAATTCGTTTGAGTCATAGTTTAAAGCTGAGTCAAATTACTATATTAGTGACATTTAATTAGTTTATATTTGATATGTGTGTTTCGTAGTTATTTTAACTAAAGTTTAAAGGAAGATTTTAAAAAAAAAATTGAACGCAGAAGGAGCTTTTTCAAAAATTTTAAAGATTTAAGTGTAAAATTTTTAAAATTAAATCTTTAAAATTATAGAAGAGGTATGTCTTTCACCTTTCTAAAAATTATGTTTTAAGATTTATACTTATATTTGATTTTCTATTTTCAATTTACTATATAAACTATCAATTTTATCAACAATAAATATTAAATTAAATTTAACTAAAAAAATTAAATAATTTAAAATTTTTAATTATTTTTAAGGAGGTTAGTCAAAATAAGATTGGGTTAATTTCCGTGTCGTACCGACTTACTCGGTAAAGGACAGGAGAGGATTGTTTTAGTACAAAAGGAGTATAATTAACTTGAGCAACGAAGCGGAAAGAGCCACTCTCTCCCAATCATTAAAGGCTAAAGGGTAATTTCGGAAGTGAAACCCTATACGTATACTTGTCTTAGACGGAGTTTCCAACTATAAACCCGAACGAAAATTCTCTCATCCACTTGGAGACAGATAAGAGGAAAGAGTAGAAAGGGAGCTACGTTCACTCTCACTTTCGCTCTAAAACCCTAATTCTTCTCCTCTCTGCGTCCCCTTGATTTGGCGCTAGGGTTCCTTTTTTTTTTATCTTTCAATTTTTATACGAAGGATCTGGTGGTTTCGCAGGTAACTGGTGCGATTACTTTAGTCTAAACCCTAAAGTTGTTCTTATTTTCGTCATTGCTATGTGTATTGCTAATATTGCTTTTGTGCTTAAATTTACGATTTGAGAATGGTATAAGGAGAAACCGCAATAAGCCCTTATCGATGGAGATGTTAATTCTCTGCAATCTTTCCTTCTCTTGGTACTCGGCTTACTTGGTTTCTGTTATTTTTGGTACACCTTATTTTCCAATTCTTTTTTCCTCTTCTCTACTTTTTTTGCTCGTTTATAATATGTATATCGCTAAGGCTTGCAATAAAATCAGCATCCTTGGTCGAGGATCATCTTGCTTAGTGTCTTTGAAGAGGATTCAGGTCCAAAGTAATACGTTGATGATTCCGGAAGGGTAACTTGGGTTTGTTTAGGTTCTTTGATACAGTATTATGGGTTTATTCATTTCATGTTCGATCCAATCTCTAGATATTTTCAGTAAAACAAAGTCTAGATTTTGCTTCGATTTCCAATTTGGAATTTATGATAGCCGGTTAGATCTGGAATGAGACGATCCTGGTGTTGACGGGACCGTATTTTCTCTCTTATCATTTTGATTCTCTGATCTGTTTTTTGAGAAAATCCAATTCCATTCTTCACCGTCGCCATTGGTTTTTGCGTCCACAAAATTTTGTTGGATTCTTGCAGTTTAGGGTTAACAAGGTTAATTTCTATATGTTGTGTATGCTTTCATCTTTTTCTTTCCGTTAGTCACTTTCCTCTCTTTCAATCGAAAACCTCTCACATATCCCTTTTGCGATCTTTTAAAACAGAAGCAAGGAAGAGTTAAAATGTTAGGGTTCAGTTTAACCCTTTTATCTTCTAATATGTTTAAATATATATGTTTTGCCATTTTAGTTATTCTGTTTGATTTTGTTTCCTAATTGCTTTGGAGATTGTAACTTTAGATAATCAGTTAGTAATTTATGTAACTTTTCATAATCAGTTAGTAATTTATGTTATTGTAAGCAATCTCAAATTCATGAAATATTGTATGTTCATTTATGCTTCAGTTCATTTTATTGTGGATGCTTTAGGAGGCTGTCAAGAGTGGTAATGCAACCCCCTGTACGATGAGATGCCTCAAAATAAATGTTTTGTTTATACTGTAGCCGTGGATAAGTTTACATCTTCATTCGATCTTAGTGTTGTATCGACAGGCCCATACTTTTTATATATACTTGTGGTAGCATCAATTCCATCCTGTGTTTCTGCTAGTGTTGCCTTCTATTCCTGGGGATCTGACATCTTAAGGTTTCCTTGCTTTTGTTGGGTAAAATTTTTAGTGATTTTGGAAGGACCTCTGGTTTAAACCTTTTTGCCGTTTCTCCAGTGTCTTTTTGATACTTACGACCTGGTTGTGTTTCCTTTGTTTTTTCTGACATAAGTAAGTATATATCTGTTGTAATTCCTTTTCTTTGTCATGATTAACATCTGTATTTTTCATGTTCACTTTGTGTTCCCGTGTCTCTATCAACTTTTTCAATTTTCACTATTTTTAATTTCTCTAGTTTCAAATATATTAGCTGTTTATAATTTTTATTTTGGCACCTCTTGCTTTCATTGACGGTTCAATACTATGTTTGTAGTTGAGCATTGCTTTAGGTGTACTACTTCCTTCCTTGTAATTTGTTCATGTTGTTCCCTTTTGTCCTTTGAGCCTTTTGTCACATTGTGGTTTATCTTGCATTCCTGTTTGATGGCATGGTTTTAGGGAGGAGTCAGTGATTTTTTGGTTTTTTTTTGGCTTCTACTATATTTTGTCTCTTTTGTTTGTCAGCACTATTTTAAATAACAGAGTAAGAGAAGTTAGTTTTTAGCTGGTTTGGTTAGGTTTTTAGGCAAAGTGTCAAGGATTGAGGTTTGGATCCTAAGAATTTAATGAAATCTGCAGTCCAAACTTTAGTTTGTTTCACTTAATGGACTTACATATGTACTTATTTCAGGCTGGCGACTTTGGACCTTTAAGTGTCAAGGACATAAAAAGAGATTGTCAAAACTCAAGGTATATATTCGAACTTAATTGGGTGTCTATGTGTTTAATGTGTACATACTCTTGTCTTTTTTGTAGTTGGAAGTGTTAATGTATGTGAAACATCGTAAGGAACTTTCATAGCAATTTGGGTAAAATTTATATGTCCAATAAACTTATGTTTAATAATAAAATGATCCTCATATTCGTTAGCTTATTAGTAATAAAATTTACTAATGTAACAATGCTTCAAAACATGACAATTGGTATGAAAATAGAAAGTTTGGAGAGGCCAATGGTGACCTTTGATACTATTTTTCAAGTGTGATGGTTAGCAGGGTTGGTCAGCCCAAGTCCAGCCTAAATTTGTTAGCTTGAAATTGCGTAACGAAGATTCTGTAAATCTCTGGCCATGAATTTGTGGCAAATTTTCTCTTTGTTTTTAGAAATCCAAATTTGAATTATTGATCTTTGGCGACGTTTGGTTAATGAGTTAGGTGATTTCTGATGTTTTATATTTGATAGTGAAGCCTTGGGTGTATTCTTAGACATGGGCGGATTCAGTGATAGGGTTTTCTTTTTCTTTATATATATGCATCTTTTCACTCTCTGTCTCTCTTGTAATTAGGGTTTTTTATACGCTACTGGTCTAATGATAATTCATCTTGCTTCTGTTTATATCAACTAGGCATCTTAATTCTTTTATGCTAGAACTCATTTGGAGGAAGGCTTTGCCATTAGTTGGCAGTTGGCTCTTTGTGTGGATAAGGGTAGCTTTTAGGGAGACTGCTCGAGGTGGTGCATCTTCTGGTGTTGGCTTTTATCATGATGATTGCTGCTAAGCCTGTGATTGCCAAAAACAACTTGAAGATTAAGATTTCCTCTAGGAGAATAGAAGCAGTTTCTCAGCCAAGTTCATGTGAGATTAATGACAATGAATGGAATCCCAATTCTTCCCTGTATGGAAGTTGTCACTCTCAGATAGGTAAAGCACAAAGTTCCACCAAGAAATCTGCACTACTTGGTGCAAAGAGGCGTGTTCTGTCTGGAGTCACAGAGGTTCAACAGAAGAAAAGGCAGAAAATGGGCCGCAGTGTGACACATCAATGTTCTGCCATTTTAAAAACACTGATGGGTCACAAATTTGGTCTTTTCTTCAATGTGCCAGTGGATCCAGTTAAGCTGGAGATCCCTGATTATTTCTCAATAATTTCAGAGCCTATGGATTTAGGAACAATAAAGTCCAAGCTGGACAAAAATGTTTATCTCTATCCTGAAGAATTTGCAGCTGATGTCAGATTAACCTTCTCAAATGCAATGTTATATAATCCAAGAGAAAATTTCGTTCATAATATTGCAATTGAGCTAAATGAGATGTTCGAGAAAAGGTGGAAATCATTGGAGGAAAAGTGGCATTGTGAAGAACCAAACCTTGGGAGTGGAAAGTTTGTTACCGAGGAAATGAAGGCAAAATGTGATGCAAGACAAAGTGATCTTATAGTTCCTCACTCGAAGAATAATGTTTTAAGCAAGAGGTCAAAGGCGTCAGAAGCAAAGTTGATGAATTCTTCTGATACAAGATCTTTAAAAGTAAGTTATTTTGATTACTCTGTAAAGGTGTAGGTGATATTCCCGCTTATTTTAATTGCTAAACTTATGATGTCATATTTCTGCCTATAATTATGCCTTCCCATAAATGTTTATTAGCTGGTCCATTTCATTTGCGTGTTTTGAAGTTGTTTTCCAATTGAATTTGTGCTATTTGTTCTCCTGAAGGTAAAGCTTGCTAAACCATCTGAAAAGTGTGTGAACAAATCATTGGAGCAAAATTCATATAAAGGTACAGAAGATTCGGAATATGGTTTCTTCTTTATGGCTCTTAATTGGAGCTAATTGGCAATGTGTCTTATAGGCACTGATGGTGGTAGGCACAGTAATGTATCTGTTATTTCAAAGCCATCATCTAGCTCAGTTGCCTCGAAATGTAACAAATGTGACAGGATCACATGTCAATGTAGCGTTATCAGTGACTCAACTAATACATTCTCAGGTGTTTACACTGTCACTTTTTTGCTCTTAGTGTTTATAGTTCTTGGTGATTGGCTTACCAGCTATATTGTTGTTATTGGTTAGATATATCTTCTGAGGGATCATTGGACAGAGATCATCGCTCATTTAGTAATGATGCTATAGGACAGGTAATAAAATCCTGCATGCTATTCTTAGCTAAATATGTGATGTAGTGTTATTTGTGATTGACTCTCGGGGTTCTAATATAGGATTGTCAAGCCAAAAACATGTCAATATCCCAAGTGAGCAAGTTAGATCCAGATTCTGATGGTGAGAGTCATTTTTGATGTTATATTCTACTACTTAGCCATTGATGTCTAAGTAATAACATGGAATCATTGTAAAGGGGGTCAAAGTGCATTGGATGACGAAAACACAGGCTCTAGTTCTTCACTTTTGACACATGCAACTGATGCTACATCTGGAGAAGGTCAGTATTTCTTGTTATGCCTAAATTCAGTTTGACCGCTGGCTGCTTTAGTTGGTATGATAGCTATGTTGATTTAGCTGCTTGTTGTGTGGATTAGGATGGAGACATGCTGTTTTTGATGTGCCATTATCTCCTCAGAAGGCCCTCCGTGCTGCAATGCTAAAGAAACGATTTGCAGACACTATCTTGAAAGCTCAACATAAGACGCTTCTTGACCATGTAAGTACTCCTATCATGTTTTTATATCTCACTAGTTGGGTGAAAAAATGCTGTTGGTATGGGATACTGGAGGAGTTTTTGATTCCATACGTTAAGGTAACAAATATATTCAAACTTTGCATGTGAGCTGTTGATGTGATATTTTCAGGGTGATAAGGCTGATCCTGTAAGCATACAGAAGCAAAAGGAGCTATTAGAAATGAGGCAGCGAGAAGGTGAGTTAGCAATTTGATATTTATGAGGACTAAAAATTGGATTATGTCACATGGGCCCTAGCAATTGTGACATTTTGGAGTCTATTAGCTACCTTTTTAAGTTTACTCTGTTGAAGTGCCATAATTTTTAACTTCTTTGATGAGGTACTTAACGTAACAAGAATACACAAGGAAGTATAACATACTGGGGTTGTGATCTACAACTTACACTCAAACAAATACTTGAAACCCTATTCATTTTCTGTTCTTCAGTAAACAATGTTCCAGTTCATATGGTGTAGGTTTGGAAGTACTTCAACCGAGCAGTTGGCACCCTATAAATGTTTTGTTTCTATGTTGTTTATTGGGCTCGAGTTGATAGTTCTTGTTAACCTGTATTTTATAACCCTGGTTTTGTTGGATATCTTTGTATTATGATCGTGTAATAGAAAGTTAATGGCTTGTTACTATTAAATCCCTATGCTTCTTAACAAAGATCCATGACAAACCTTGTTTAATAATTGATCAAATCAAGGTTTCAAGTATTTATATAATCCCTAAAAGTTACAGTTGAGGCAAACTATACGCTCCCCTACTTCAATCTTGTTCTCTTCTTGAAAAACCCCTTGCTTGTATAGTTCATTGTGTGGGATTTCTGGATCAAGTGCAAGGATATTATGTCCTTTTTAGATTCCTTTTTAGATTCTTTAGCCAAGTGCCAATTGAAGCTCTGTGCATATTTTGTGTACTAAACTGCTGTTTCTTTTAAATAGATAAATATTGTGGTAACAACTGTGGAAGATAGTTGCTTGCTTCCATGGTCTTAAGATAGATACTTCTAATTTGTAGTATGTCATCATATATGAACTTTCATCTCTCCTTACAGAGAAGGCTAGAATTGAAGCACAAATCAGAGCTGCTGAAGTAGCATCTAGAATGAAGAAAGAGGTAGAGTTGAAAAAACAACGTGAGAAAGAAAGAGAAGCTGCACGTGTGGCACTACAAAAGGTTAGTTCCCTATAGATTTGATTGGAAGTTTAATATTTGTGTTTTCAGAGATATTTATAGTAGATATGATTTTAAATTTTTCTTGGTTGCCACCAGATGGAAAGGACTGTTGAGATAGAAGAGAACCGAGAGATAATAAAAGAGCTGGAGATGCTGTGTGGGTGTTCATTATCCTCTAGTGCCAATTTGGACAGGAGTGGCAGCAAATTGGCAAAGGGAGGAATTGAAGTAGTAGATTCTGCAAGTCCACTAGAGCGTCTGGGGTTGTTCATGAAACATGAGGATGAAGAAGATATGGATGAAGTGGTTCTAAACGGGAATGGGGAAGAAGGGGAGATACTAGCTTAGATGTTTTAGTTCTTCTATCTTTTGTCAACACCAAGTGAGGTGGATGAAAGGTATAATGAATTGGTTGTAAATGAAATCTAATTTTGTAGGCTAAGAGTTATGCTTCTTTGTACATGGGGCACCAGTAGTTTATAGGCTTGTATTATTATATAATATTACACACATATGTAGTCCACTGATCCACTTGCCTAAATCTCTTTAGGAATGTGTTCATTATGCTTGGTTTTCATTGTCCCAAAGCAGCACAATCTTTGAACAGTGGACAATAAAGCTCCTCCCTTTCTGTCCTGTTATTTCGAGACAGGCCAAGGCAGTGATAATGTAACGCTTTCATAGTGCAACCGTCAAAAGATGTCAGGAAGGGATCGATATCTTTCCAATTAATTTCGCGTCTATTACGCGTATGTAGTAGTTATTGTCGGCCATATCTTCTCAAATCCTTTAACATCGAAGAAACCCCGTTCAATACTAAGTACCAATGGATTTCCGATTCACCCACCCCTCGTACACCAACCATCTGCATCACAGTGCATCCGTGGGGGAACGAACAGCTGTACACCTCAAATTGCGTAGCCGTTCTTTGCAGCCCTGTGGCTGTCACCCATGTTTCTATGCATCCTCCTGAATGAACATGACAGAAAAGAAGAAAGCATCTAAGTCAATTACAATTCAAAGGCAAAACATTAAACAGCAACAAACAGATAATGGAACATAAATCTCATCGGCTCATTGTAATTGAGAAACTCCTTCCATTGCCTGCCAATGCTCAACTGGAAAAGTACAATTATCCAATATTTTAAAAACTGGATCGGATATTGAACCAATCGAAGGAAAGGTTTAAAGTTTTGATATTCAATCGGTAGTGAACTGCTATAAAACTGGTATTTAATAAATAAAAAGTAAAACTTATAAGAATGAGTGAAAATAAAATATTTTATTAAAATAAAATACACTAATATCTATTATTATATAATGAATTAATAATAAATAAATATGAGTCTAATAAAATATTAAAAGAACAATAAAAATCAAAATTATATTTTTGAAGGAAGTTGTATCTCATCATCATCAAAAGATCCAAATTCTTCAACGCTATTTAAAGATTCGTAAATTACGCTTTCATCTAAAGTATTTGCATCTTCTTCTTCTACTGTATTAAAATAAATTACAAATTAGTAATGTATAAAATTATTCTCAATTGTAAATTTACAATACAGTAATTTAAATATGATCAAAATAAGATATGAACTGACCATCAGTAGATATTCTTAATTCATTTGTTATGAAAAACACATTTTCTTCATAAATCGTCTTTTCAAGTTCATTATAGTCAAGATCAGACGATGGTTCTTCTTCGTTGATCCAAAAATCGGTATATTCAATACAATCAATATCAATTGAATCATATGTTCTCTTCTTACTAAACGATCTGAATACATAATAGAGAAATTATAAAATCAATAATAAAAATAAAATTATTGAAATAAAAATAAAACTATAAAATATTAAAATAGTAAAATATCTATTCTTCATTCTCAGTTATAAGTAACGTAAACAAAGTTATTAATTCTTTGATATTCCAAACGATTTCGTGTCTTTGTATGAATACTTTTAAAAACACTTCAACTATGTTCACAACCTGACGTAGAAACTGCTTGACTAAGTAACCTAATAGCGATTTTCTCAATGTTGGAGCATTGTCACCAAATAATTTTCACCACTCATCTGCATTTTAAATTAATAGTTATGATAAAATATATATTATTAATAAGTAAATAATGAATTAAAAGTATAAAACTTACCTGCCTGTATTTTTTTCAATTTAATTGTATCCATCATAAGCGATAAATGAAATTAAATTGTATTGTAAAGGTTTAGAGAGTTTTGCTAGATTTATATGTATCCACAATTAACTGACATTCCCTTTTTAAATCTTGAAGTAAAGACACATGCAACTCATAATAAGATAATACCTTAAATCCTAGACCTATTGTTGTTGTAGCATCAATTGCTTCTTGAAAATATGGTGAATTTAAAGCGCTTAAAGGAATACATGAATTATAGAATCATCTAGCCCATGCTCTTTTACATCGTAAAACAACATCCTTATCAACCATAAAACTTTTTAGACTAAGTTGAGAACCAGAAGTAGTTCTTGAAGAAAAATAAGAATCTACGTCAATAGTAACTTTTCTTTTTCCTTTATCTAATACTTGTAGTGTTTTATCATCTCTAAAAGATATATCATGAGCCTATTTATTTTCCTTTGTCTTTTTTACTTGTTGCTGCAAATATTTTCCAATCATATCACGTACATCAAGTGGTACTTTTTTGCAGGAAGTAATATTACCCTTAACAACAGTAAGATGTTCTTTCATTTTAAAATTTTCTCTTTTAAATATTCTACCGCAAAACATACAGTTGTATTGGATATTCCCATTAGATGCTTGAGAATAAAAAAAATAATTTCATGCTGGATCGAACTTACCACGAGCAAAGGATGGTTCCATATTCTCCATTATGATTTAACTTAAAAAGTATTAAAAAATAATCGGGTATACTATTGTCAGGGGAAAAGTATACAACTTAAATAATTCTCATTATCAATTGTAATAAAGAAGACAAACAACAATAGAATGGAAACATAAAAGATCAACAGATGTTACTCACGTATTAAACTTTGCTCCAGCAATTGCTCCACTTTAAATAGCCTAACTGAAATATTGTTAGTTTTCAATTATGGTGCTTTAGATCAACAAATTTAATAGTTGAAAGAGTATATATAACTTAACTATCAAAACTAAAAATTGATACGAAATAGAGTTCTAAATATTACAAAAATTGATATGAAGTAGAGTTCTAAATGTTACAAAACTTATCACTACCAAAAATTGATATAAATTAGAGTTCTAAATGTTACAGAAATTGATATAAAATAGAGCTCTAAATGTTATAGAAATTATATGAAATAGAGTTCTAAATGTTACAAAAATTGAAACCTTGTGAAAATCTGTAGTTCTGTACAGTGACAAACTGGTTGGACCGGTTTGACAAAAAACTGGACGGATGGTTCAAATTATCTACTTTTAGTTTCAAAGAAATTTGTAGTTGATGAAGAAATCACTCAAGACTAGCAAACTTTCTTGTCATCTTTTCCACGAATAACTAGGGAAGTTTTGCATGTAAGTCAGTTTTGCCCGTTAAAAGAACGTTGGATAAAATAATGAAATTTATGAGTAGTGGATGATTCGTTGAGAATATTTAGATATTTTTCCTTCACTCTATATTTTATTCGATGATCATTAATTTTCCATACGTGAATTCTTTGGCTTTAAATTTCTCTTCGGTATGCTAGCAATTAACAGTAGATTGAGAGAAAACAATGTGGTAATAATATGGTGATGACAACTAGTCGAGCCACACTGAAGCCCCAAACATGATCCTTACATAATATATATTTCAACCTATAGATGAATTTTGTATTGGGTAAAGCGCTAGGTATTTGTTCCCCATCTATCTGCCATACACGTAAAATCAAGGATGAAATAACTTTTTCTTTTCTCATCTGTAGATGTGTAGTGGCAATCATAGATCATACGGAACTCCCTCTGTTTATATAATATAGTCCTCCTTGTTCTCTCTGTTTTCTCCCTTTTTAATGGTAGCACCGACAGGCTTGTCCTAACAAGCTTGGGCCTTGATAGAGAGATTGATCTTGCACCGTTCAAGGAATCCCATTCAGAGGATGATAATCCAACAGAGCTAGAATCTGGGAGTTAGAGGTTGTGCTAAAAAACAGAACATCTTGGTCAATTTCGGGATCGTGATGATGCGAGTTTCTTTGAAATTCACCCAAGTTAGGCCTCGTTTGCTGTGTGCTCACCTTTTGATCCATCCACTTCTCGATTAGACAAGCTCGGCGAAGAGTAGACACCATTCTTCTTGGGCAACGGCTCTGTTGTTTCTTACACTGGTCTCGGTCTGTTTCATTTCCATTGTTTCTCTGCAAAATTTTATCTCTCTTAGGATATATTATACATATCTATTATTTAGTTTTGACATTTTAATTGGACATATAAGATTTAACTTGTAAGAATTCTACACTATATTGGACTTTCTTATTAACAGTTGTATTTTCGGTGAAGTGACTTGTGCCTATGAAGTAAACAATAAAAGTCTATCAAAGAGTGAAGTGAATAAAAAATCAAGTGAGAGTGTGTGTGCGGTGACTATTTGGTGCTCATCTCCTAATTAATGTAGTAGTCTATCTCTTGTGCGTGTGTGCGCGGAGGAAAAGGTGAATTAATTGTTTCAATAAAAACAATGTGTGTGACAAGTAGCTATGGGCAGCGTAAGTGGTAGAAATCAAGTGAAATTGTAAGTGTTTGGGTTGTACACATTTCAAATTAAGAAAGCTGAAGGAATTTAGTCATTTAATTATACCCGGACTACTTGTGTGAAAAGAGAGCCACGGTGTGTGTAGCAACTAGGTTGTGTGCGTTAAGTGTCTATGCACAGAGATACTGCTTGCAGCGCATGAAATCCATACAACTTAATAACGTGCCTTGTGCGTGAGCAAAGATGAACTGCGTCAGGTATTTTGCCACGGTGAAGGTGATTTGTGAATTATGGTGCAGGCACTGGTTAGTAAGAATTGATGTCGTAGAAGTCTTGTTAATTAAGCAAATTGAGGTGAGTCTCTGCTATTTGATAAACCGTGGCTATGAAAGAATCAAATATGGCAAAGAGTTCCAGCTGGATTATTTCAAGAAGATAAAACCATAAGGAAGTCT
This sequence comes from Erythroxylum orinocense, assembly GCA_025531955.1. Classification (NCBI taxonomy): domain Eukaryota; kingdom Viridiplantae; phylum Streptophyta; class Magnoliopsida; order Malpighiales; family Erythroxylaceae; genus Erythroxylum; species Erythroxylum orinocense. The sequence continues at coordinate 34,327,185 of JANZLX010000002.1, forward strand.
TTCTTTTATCTCAAGTATATTGTTGTTCAATTCTTAGTTGATTAAATACTTGAGTTATTTTTATTAATTGTCGTTTAATTAAGAGGAGTTCAGAAAAATCCTCTGATGAGGTTAGTATGTAACGCCCCAAATTAGGGGTTAGAAGACATGAGTACAAATTACGAAATTGGCATGCAGTCATGATATTTTTCTGGTACATTGGTCTAATGAACTTCAGATTGATTCGGACAATATTAAGATATTGATTTTATAGTATTTTTTGGAGACTTCAATGATTTTTAGAAATTGCTGGTGAAGTCCATATTCATTTTTGGAACAATTAT
>JANZLX010000002.1:34327607-34347298 GCA_025531955.1 Erythroxylum orinocense
ATTTGTTGAGATATGAGAATGTAATTCAAGTATTTAGTTATTTTGTGTAATTTTTGAAAGAGAACCAAACAAAATTTAGGGTAATTCGGGCTGGCGGAAACAAAATTTTGTATAATTCAGGCCGGGTAAGTTCGAGTAATGAAATTTCGAGTTCGGGTTGGGTAAGATGGAAAAAATTTCAGGTAATTCAGGCTGAGCCCGAACAGTAAAAATTGGGCCTAAATTATCCAAATATTTACCCTATGTCAGGCCACAGTTGACCCTAGTCCGATCCATTGAAGTTTGGAAAGGATGTTTAGAATCGCGTCTTAAAATTTATAAATAAGATTTTGTTTTCAAATTTTTGTTACAAATATAAACTAAACAAATCTTTAGTTAAAAATAGAAACAAAAAAGAAGGAAAAATTAAAAACTATAATAAAAATATCGGTGGAATCACTCAATCCCTTAACTTTGCTTTCACTAATCATAAACTAAAATTTATTTAATATTTATTCCAATTTATATTTTTATTAAGATGAACATGAATTATAATTTATAAAATTATTTTTTATAAAATAAAAAGGAGCACATATATATATATAACCCTAAGAGAGTTTTATATCTTTTATTCTATATCTTGATAATTATATGAGTGAGAAATTATTATATTTTTTTTGTGCACAGAAAGTATCCACCGACGGAATCAGTGACTAATTTCTTCGCTGCGGGAACATCTCCAACATAGGAGAGCTACAATTGGCCCAGAAGCTTGCTGCATTCCCAATGACACATGTAAGTTGACTTAAATTTAGGACATTTATGAATAAAGGTTTGAACCAAGTTATTTTTAATTTTTATAACACGTAATTTTCAAATTTAAGTAATCCATTTAAATGAATTAATTTTCAAATTTAAGTCTCAGGTTCAATTCCTTGCTAGCTTCTCTTGTAAGTAGGGTGTTCAAAAAAAATAGATCAAATTTAACTAAATTTGTTGCCAATTTGGTCCAACTCAAATTCACTATAGGCAATCAAAATTCGATCGAACTTAAATCTTGTTGATCAAACTCTCAACTTGACAACATTGTTTTAATTTTAAATTTCTTAAATTTTCATATCAAAAATATTGTTTAAAGTGTTTAAACGAAAAATTTCGTGATTATTCTACTGTGTCGGAATCGAATCCGAACCCAATTTCTCAACAAGAATTTAGGTCACTAGTCATCAAACCAGACATGATATATGCTATATGAAGTTTATTGCTAGCCGACTCTTATTGCTCACCACATGCTCTTTGAGGTATTTATTACAATGGGACAAGCATAGCTATGAATCAATGGACAAACTAATCACTGAAAGGTCAAATCATAGTGTGAGAGGTTGGAAAATCGTGGTTCCAATTTCAGATTCCTTTATTGCAGAAGAAACGGACAGGAAAAGACAGAAAAAATGTGATTAAATCTCAATTACAGGATTTCTTCAAAATGGGTCCCTCCTGTTTGTTTTATTTTACTTTTCCAACTTGAGATTCATCAGAACCATGAAGTTGGGTTCCAATTCTGGTCCACAGGATGATGTTTTCACCCCTTTTTTGAGTACGCATGAGCTGTTACTTTTCTGTTTAATTTACGCCAGAAAGTGACCTATGAACAGATATCCTACGATCATAAGAACAAATAATACTTGTATGGACTAATTTTAACATTTGTAATCTACAAGAATCTTGATGGATCGAGACGAGACCAAAAAAAGAACCAAGCATATTCCTATACAAATGTGCGTTTGATTTACCTAAGTTACAGGGAGGAGATAGTCTGGCATAGTTTAGTTTTATATAGAAAGGTCCAAAGAGTGTGTCCTGGAGGGGGAGAAATCTCGCACTTTTTCTTTGAAGTTTTGCATAGATTGTCAGATGTTGTCAACTGGGTTGCCTTCTCTTTTTTCAGGTTTTACTGTCAGTGATGCTGCTGGGCTTGCTGGTACCATCTCTGTATCTTTCGCTTTGTCTTGTCAAGATTTTTCCATGATAGTTTGGAGTTGTAGTCTTAATTATGTCCAAAATGAGGAAACCACAACCGTCGTTGGTTATTGTTTTGGAGTTTTTGGATGTCACCTCTTTTGGTTTTCCTGCACTTTGTCCCTTTTTGTTGATTCAGTTTTATCGGTGAGATTTTCAAAGATGACAAATTTGCAGATTTGTGTTAGTTGAATGTAACATAAACATATAAAAAACTTGTCTTCAGTGTAAGAAAAATTCAATCTTTGCTTGTTCTGAACTGAGATTTTTAAACAGAAGACAGTCCTTCTGTTTGATGGGGTACAAAGTGGAGTAAAAGAATCACATAATTTTGCTTCCAGCGGGAGGTTTCTAAGCAAGGAACTTCAACTAAATCCAACCAATGGACTTATCATCCTTTATACCTTAAAGTAACTGATGCCATAGATATGTTTAATTTGTCTACTCTCCGATGATTCCTGAATGAGAACATGTAAACTGTTGCTTACTTATCTGCAGATATGCAAAACTAAAGTCGTCTAATGTCTTTTGCTTGAATGCAGGGAATGTTTTGGCTTTTGTTTTATTTGTTTCGCCCATGTAAGTTTTCATTATCCTCTACCTGAATCACAACTTGCATTCAAAATTCACTCCCTTACAAGCAAACTTTTGTCCCTTCAGACCAACATTTAGGAGAATCATTAGAAACCAGTCAACAGAAGATTTCTCAGGATTGCCCTACATATATGCCCTCTTGAACTGCTTGATCTGCTTCTGGTATGGCATGCCACTTATTTCACCTGGAATCATACTGGTTGCAACTGTCAATTCAATTGGGGCAATTTTCCAATTAATCTACATAAGTATCTTCATCTTGTACGCTGAAAAAACCAAAAAGGTAGTGACTGAGTCCCATCAATTTCTTGTCCAGCCTTTGATGTTTAACTAGGATGCTACTTACCTCAGAAAGAAGACCTAGCCATTAAATTTTTCTGTACATGCTTTATGCAGATGAAGATGTTGGGGATGCTGGTTGCAGTTTTAGCTTTGTTTCTTATTATAGTGTTCGTGAGCTTGAACTTTTTTGACTTTTATTGGCGCCAGATAGTTGTTGGATATTTGAGTGTTTTCTCTCTGATTTCCATGTTTGCTTCACCGCTTTTTGTCATTGTAAGTTCAACTGAATTGTTGATATACTTCTTTACCTTTGACACGATCCTCCAATCTTAATTGTTTCATGTGTATTTCTTATGCAGAATCTGGTGATAAAAACAAGGAGTGTTGAATACATGCCTTTCTATCTTTCTCTTTCAACGTTTCTGATGAGTCTCTCTTTCTTTGCCTATGGGCTGTTAAAGTTTGATCCTTTCATTTATGTAAGTCTTATGCTTACTGGAAAAAGGACTATGCTGTCTTAATGTACGTAATCTAGCATGCACACATAAGAACCTATCTCACCTAAAGTACCTACTGATCTTAAGGACCATATTAAAGAGAGTTGTGCTTAAAAGCCAATGCTGTTTGTCCCAAGAAAAATAGTCCAGTCCCTTGATGCTTTCATCCTTCTCACTAAGTTTGTTCAAATGCATATGATACAGGTCCCTAATGGAATTGGAACAATGCTTGGCATATTTCAGTTAGCCTTATATTCCTATTATAGCAGCAAATATGGTGAAGATACAAAGGAACCCTTGATAGTTTCATGTCCATAGCTGGAGGTAAATTGGTTTCCCTTGCAATTATCACGGAGAACTGCACTCAAGTGTTATGAGACAAAACCAGTTTCCTTTTGTGCTAGAGGTTTACCGCAGTTACAAAACTACCTGCTGCTTAGTTTTATGCTATCTCATTTGCAGGGAAGCTAGTTAACAATTATGTGAGGCTCTGCAGCATCCTGATAGAACTTTGGTGTGTTGTAATGCTTGATGGAAGCTAACAAGGATATTTGAAGAAGTCGGTGGTTGTGTTGAGGAACTCAATTGGATACTGCAGCTAATTTATGCAGGAAAATAAGCTGCTACAGAGCATATGAAGCTACTGCTCTGGTAGAACAGAGTCGCTACCCTTGTGACCTGCAACGTTATGTTTTCCCGCTGGAACAAACCATCAGAGCCTGATTATTGGACGTAATTGTTGCCTCTGTTGTGGTCATGGCCACCATAGATATCATCTCTGGCAATAACTATTGGAACTAGAGTAGCAGTGTCTGTTCTTTGTGGAGCCTAACTGTAATTGTTAATATTGTAGTTATGCTTGGATTGTTACCAAAAGTTCTTACAATTACTCTCATGGAATCTTTGTTTTATGATCGCGTAATAGAAAGTTAATGGCTTGTTACTATTAAATCCCTATGCTTCTTAACAAAGATCCATGACAAACCTTGTTTCATAATTGATCAAATCAAAGTTTCAAGTATTTATATAATCCCTAAAAGTTACAGTCGAGGCAAACTCTACGTTCCCCTATTTCACTCTTGTTCTCTTGAAAAACCCCTTGCTTGTATAGTTCATTGTGTGGGATTTCTGGTTCAAGTGCCAGCATATTATGTCCTTCTTGGATTCTTTAGCCAAGTGCCAATTGAAGCTGTGTGCATCATTTGTGTACTAAACTGTTTTTTTTTTTTAAGTAGATAAATATTGTGGTAACAACTTGTAGAAGATAGTTGCTTGCTTCCATGGTCTTAAGATAGATACTTCTAATTTACAACGTGAGAAAGAAAGAGAAGCTGCACGTGCGTCACCGCAAAAGGTTACTTCCCTATAGATTTGGGAATGAGATCATCTGTACCGCCTATCCTATACTATCTTCGTGCCAACTCCTTTCTATCCACATATTTCACATTGTACCGCCTATCCTGTGCCATCTCTGTGCCAACCCCTTTCTATCTACATATTTCACAATGTGAAATATGACATTGTGAAATATGTGGGTAAAAAGGGGTTGGCATAAAGATGGCACAGGATAGACGGTACAAACGATTTCAAGCCATAAGTTTGATGAGAAGTTTAATATTTGTATTTTCAGAGACGTTTATCGAAGATATGATTTTAAAAATTTTCTTGGAAAGGACTGTTGAGTTAGAAGAGAACCGAGAGATAATAGAAGAGTTGGAGATGCTGTGTGGGTGTTTCATTATCCTCTAGTGCCAATTTGGACGGGAGTGGCAGCAAATTGGCAAAGGGAGGAATTGTGGTAGTAGATTCTGCAAGTTCACTAGAGCGTCTGGGGTTGTTTATGAAACATGAGGATGAAGAAGATATGGATGAGGTGGTTCTAAACGGGAATGGAGAAGAAGAGGGAATACTTGCTTAGATGTTTTAGTTCTTCTATCTTTTGTCAACACCTAGTGAGGTGGTTGAAAGGTATAATGAATTGGTTGTAAATGAATCTAATTTTCTAGGCTAAGAGTTATGCTTCTTTGTACATGCGCAGTGATTAAGTCAGGAATTTAAGATAGTAGGACTCAAAAATTTAAAAAGTGTATCAATAAGTTCCAAACAACTCTGTCCTTATATATATTAATTAAAAATTAAAATATTTAATTTTTATAAATTTTGAAGAGCTCAGTGCACCACTAAACCTCAACTAGCTACATCCCTGCACATGGGGCACCAGTAGTTTATAAGCTTGTATTATATATATATATATATATACACACACATATGGAGTCCACTAATCCACTGGCCTAAATCTCCCTAGGAATGTTTTCATCATGCTTGGTTCTTTGAACAGTGGACAAGAAAGCTCCTCCCTTCCTGTCCTGTTATTTCTGTCCTGTTATTTCAAGACAGGCTAAGGCAGTGCAAATGTAAGGCTTTCATAGTACAACCGTCAAAAGATGTCAGGAAGGGATTGTCTTTTACGCATATGTAATAGTTATGTCGGCCATATCTTCTCAAACCCTTTCACATCGAAGAAACCCCCGTTCAATACTAGTACCAATGGATTTCCGATTCACCAACCCTGGCACACCAATCAACTGCAACACAATGCATCCCTGGGGCAACAAACTGTACACCTCAAATTAAGTAGCGGTTCTTTGCAGCCGTGCCATGTTTCCGTGCATCCTCCTGAATGAACATAACAGAAAAGAAGAAAGCATGTAAGTCAACTACACTTTGTGGTACACAATTCAAGGCAAAACATTAAACAGCAACAAACAGATAATCTTTACATGGAACATAAATCTCATCGGCTCATTGCAATTGAGAAACTCCTTCCATTGCCTTCCAATGCTCAACTGCAAAAGTACAATTATCAAAAAATTGCCTTCACGAAGATCAATATGGGGGAACAAATGAATTCATTCATATTCTAGAACAAGTGCCCTCAACAATTTGGATGAGGATCAAACAGGACATTCTGCCCATTGCTCCACAAGTTAATTGGTAACAATGACTAGTTTGTGCAATTAAAACAAACACCAATAGATCTTTCCAACTAATTTCACGACGTGATGCAGATGTCTGAACGCATCAAGATATAAAAAGATTGCAGGTATAATATCAAGACATAATCTGGTGACGTTTAGTAAGTAGTATGATTCCCCATCTGGGTTCTCTCCCCCCCCCCCTCTGTTAAAGGAGAGGGGATGGGCACAGCAATGCTGCAAAGTACAACATAACAAGCAAGTAATCCAAAGTTAACCAATCTCAAAATTTCATCTTTATGAAAATATCAAAAGAACAAAAAAGTTCACACTATTGCGAACTGAGTAATCAACATCAGCAGTGGGATGCAAACTGTTCAATAGATGTTTGTAGCATTAAAACTTTTTCTTTGTCATAAGAAAAAGTACAGTTACCTGAGCAGCTTCATTTGAAGCATTCTTAGTCCAAAGAGTTATCTTATCTTGTCTACCTCTAACACTGACAACTGCACCGCATATTTCATCTCCATAATCAAACTGTTCCCCGATCATTGCTAGCAACTAACAAAAATAAATAATAAAATAATTAGCCAATTAAAAAGCTTATAGGGTTTGTATTAGCACGTAAGAAGTATCGAAGCATACCGTATATAACCAAGAGTTATCACACTTCTCTTTTTGAAACGTCAGAGTCCACTTTCCTCCATCAGCACAAACAGGGTCCTCCCATTTTGGCTCAATATTATATTTGAAGCAGTGAAAATCTGCTGGCGCAGGGAGCTTGCTGGGGTGAGGGATATTATTGTAAACACTGAGAGTGGGAACAAAATACTCGGTAGATTGTCAGTCAGTGCCAAAAAAATGAAAAAGGAAAAAAGAGTAGATAATCAACATTCATCATGTGAAATGCCACAACACAAGTATCAGAACTCAACTGACTGATCAAAGCCATTCACATGAAAATGCCAATTGTACTACGAACAGGTTAGTCAGATTTGTATCTAGGTAGTTGTAAGAAACATAGTGGTAAAATAAACAACGAAGTCGTAAAAATTTCAGTCTTCATATGCAAAACATTGAGGCTAAAATACATTAATCCTAGCTATTCAATCCCAACCAAAAGAACATAAAGGAAGCACTAATGAGAGGATTTCCATCCACTGGATCTCCCTTGATTCGCATCCCAATTAAAAAAAAAAAGAGCCTAAAAGTAGTCTGAAACCAACAACCCACAAGAAATTTCTAGTTCTTTCGTTCACGACAAAGCCTTCTGGCCATCAATGCAAAGAGAGCACAAAGCTTCAATCTTGTAATAGGCATACAAAAAGGTTATAACTTATAATCACTATCCCCCTTGCCTTAGCTACTTCCAACAATGCATGTAATCATCATCCAAACGCAAAAAGATCGACTAAACAATAAAAGAATAAAAAAGAACAAGAAAGAAAGGGTCTTGAAGATCTCGACCTCCAGAACTCTTCTGCGGCTGAGAAAGTATAAATTGAACGCATGGAGCTTCCCCAAGTGGCTCGCTTGGACTTGGCCCTTCTGTTGTTGAACCAGAAGGTCCATCGGTGCTCAAGCGGGTACTGCTCGTGAGCTAATTTCTTGCTCCCCGACTCATCCTCCCCTACGATCTGGCTCGGATTACCGTTCAGAGAAGCTTTTTCGGTCGTCGATAATTTTTGTGCCTCCTCCACTGTCATCATCTTCCTGATTTTTGGCTTGTGTTTTCATGTTTTGGTACTTATACTGAAAATAGATACGGTGGGTCACACACGTGGCAATACAAGAATAATACTATTTTTAATTAAAATGGTATTAATAACAAGGTTATAATGGAAACTTCCCAAGGTTAATAATAATGAGCAATTTCCCAAGTCAATACATTTTTGTTTTTTTATATTTATTTCCTAATTTGTGGTTATGAATTTCTCTATTCTTTACATGAGTTTGAGCTTCGAAATTAGTGTCTTTATTAATTAGAAATAAAACTGTGTACTACTAAACCTTTCTAAATTCATATTTTAACATAATTTTTTACTTGATTGTTGTTACTGTTGTTGTTGTCGTTATTTATTTAGATTAGGGTGGCCCAAAGCAAATGTAGTGGTCTGGAATATTTTCTAGTAGGTCTCCCTTAGTTCGATTAAGATAACCTTATGTTAAACTAAGGGAAATTCCAATTGGTGTTTTCATTATAACAAAATATAATTACTATTAATGAGTTTACTATTTTAATAAAAAAGTACTATAAGAACAAAATAAAGTCAAATGCAAGAAGATAACTTATAAAGTTGATAAAGAGAACTTAAAAGTTTATAACTATTGAAATGAAAACCAAATCAAGAACAAAAGAAGATCAAAGCTTATCAAGGTCATTCTTTAGTTTATAATATTAACTGTTATCACACTTTGTTGATTTGATGCTTTAAAAGGCTCTATATGTATAAACATTTTATTTCACTTTATTACACAAGTCTTTACATTCATTAAGAGACATTGAAGCTTTTGGTTTTAATAGTAAAATCTCTTGATCTTTTAAACACTCGTTAAGTAACATTTTGGAAAGTGTTTAAATTACAATTGGATTAAACAAATTTATTTTGAGCATTTGGAGTTGTTAAGATCAATGTGCCGTGTTGGTCGACCAATTTGCCTACTAATCGACTACTATTCCAACAATTAGTGAAGCTGGTGCTTTTAATACATAATGATCGACCAATGCATAATATATAGCCATTCTAATGGCTAGTTCTTGGCTCCAATTGCTAGTAAGAGTCCCACCAAAAGACCATAAATAGGTGTTTTCTTATTGATTTTAGCATTAAGAAGGTTTTGGGTGTTGTGCACACACATTTTAAAGTGTTTTTCAATCATTCGAGCATCATTGTCTCATATTTACATGAGTGAGTCATGCTAGAGTTATCAAGTGATAAAGTGAGAAACTTTTAGTTGTAATATTTGGTTTAGGTAATATATTATTGTACTTAGTGGTGGTCCAAATGAGATTGAGGTTCCTCTTTATTTTAGAAAAAGGTTATAAGAAGGCTCCTCTTCACCAAGAAAGATTGTATAAAGGTTATTCTTCGCTTTGAAATAAAAAGTATAGTAGAATTCTAAGAAGAGTTTTGGGAGTGGACTTAGGCAAGGATTGTTTGCCAAATCACTATAAATCGATTTGCATTATCTTTCCTATCTTTTTTAATTTATTGCTTAATTATTTAATTGATTTATATTAAGTAATTTACTCATCGTTATTTACATTGTTTATTGTTACTTGAGTACATCAGTTAGAAAAGTTGTTAAAGTTTTTAAACACCCAATTCACTCCCTTTTGGGTACCATTAGGAACTAACAAGTGGTATTAGGTTAGCATTTCTCATGAAATCCTATAATAAAGATTATAATTGTAACATCCCGTTACTCATGTTAAGGCTAAAATAGTATATATGAAAAATTACTGAGAGATTACAAATGCATTATATGCTCATGCATTATATAATATACACATACACATGAATATTGAACTTCTACACATGAAAATAATTTTACATACATCCATGGATAATTCTGGGTATAATTGTTTATAAATATGATTATATTGAGAATTGTGGTTTTTATATATTGAAAACTGATTTGGAGAGTATATTTAGTGATTTAAAATTTTTGGTGAATTTTAGAAAAATTTCTGAAAAATGGGTAATTTTTGGACTAAGAAAAATACCAAGTAGTAAGACAATTGATAAATGACAGTAAAATTTACTGTCTAATGGCAATGCAAATTTTGATACATGACCTTATGAATTATTGACAAGTATCATTGAAATTTGGAAGACAATTAGAATAGGAATTAGAATTGATTGGACTAGTTAATTAAGAGAATCAAACTTAAAGCCTTAAGAATTGGACCTGTGGCAAATGACATGTGTCACTTACTAAGCCATGTCTTAAAGCCTACTACTCTTGTACTTTTAAAAGACCCTCTTTGTTGTCTCTCATGATTCTTTAAATTAAAAGACCAAGTAATTGTTATGTCTTTCATTTTAAACTCTTGGATTCATCTTTTTCGTGGGCTTTTCTTCTCCTTCTTCATGAGTTGTGTTGCCAACCATCACCAACCTTGAACCTTGCATCCATCTTTCACTTACTACTTCCTTCATGTTATCTTCTTCATTTCCATAAGAAAATCTAAGCCTTCCAACCTTTAAGATGATGATCGTGGATTGTGTGTGAAGCCAGGTTGAGTGAGATTTTGAAGATTTGGGAGCAATATCAAGTAAGTATTGTGTAAATCCTTTAGAGATGTTGGTCTGTGAAACAAAAATGGTAAATTATTTGTCATTGCATGATCATGAAGAAAAATTGTTGTTTTTCATGAACACCGTGGGTTTAAGATATGAAAAAAAAATTCTTAACATGTGATTTCACACATTTGATGATCTAGATGTCTTACAATAATGTAGAAATGATTTTTGAGCTAGAAAGAACCATAAAAATATGCATAAGAAGAGTACAAAAAATTGGAAAGTTGATAGAGAAATGGATGCTCTGTTTTTCTTTTCACCGTGTATATATGTATACATATATGAATATCTTTGGTGGTTTGAGACATGATTCGAAAACGAGTATAGGGTTAAAATGAAAGGTGAATTAGTGATATATAGATGAGAAAGATTGTTTAAAATGAAAGTTGAGAAGAAAAATAGAGAATGGATAGAAAAGTTAAAGTGCAGAGAATGGTGAAATACAGAACATGAAGAAGAAGATGAACATTATGCAGCAAAAATGAAGTAAATGAATGTATTTTTTTCATGTTTGATGTTAATTCCTTGATTCTTGATATGTTTTGAATATGTTGGGATGCATGGAAGACAAAATTAGAGAGAATTTGAGAGAAGATAAGTTAGAGAAGTTGGTTTAGAATAAAAGAAAGAAAAGAGAAACAGGGGAAAAATGTGTGGTCTGACTTAAGGGGGAAAAACTGTATTAATCTAGGAATATTTTGACAAAATTTTCTTCATGAAAGTTGTAGATCTTTCTTTTATATTTCCAACGGTATAAAGTATGAAAATTTTGGATATTAAAGTTGAGAGATATGATCATTTTAAGTTAGTAATGTTGAATACAGGGTATAAAAGCCTTTGTCATGATCGCAAGGAAGGAAAGGTGCGATCCCGCACCCTGGGAGTAGCCTTGGGTGTGATCATGGCAAGGAAAGGTGTGAACGCACCCTGGGAGTAGTCTCGGGTGTGATCGCGACAAGGAGAGGTGCGATCGCACCTCGTTACTTCACCTATGTTCTGCCACCCGAAGGGTTTTTCCAATTTAGACATGTTTGATTATTTTGTCCATAACTTCGTCATCCGACCTCTAAATGAAGTGATTCTTGAACTAATAGATTCCTAACACGTTTTTATATCTCTACATAAAAATTGGTAGCATTATGAATTGATTTGAAAAACATTGATTGAAGGAAAGTGAGGGAATCTGTTGGAATAGTATGAACTGGTATGATTTCACTAAACATGCTTGAATATTTCGGTTATATATTATTCTATAGTCATCCAAATGGGATGATTTTTTATTTAGAGTAAACTATAGAAATAGGGATACAAATTACATGAAGAATTTGAATTTTGATAAAGTCTCTATAGAAATAGGGATACAAATTACATGAAGAAGTTGAATTTTGATAAAGTCTCTAAGACTTTAAATTTCTGGATGGAAGATGAGTATAATGTACTGTTTCAATATAAGAACAGTAGACCCGAAATTCAGTTTTTGGAAAAATCTGAAAGTGAATCAATGAGTTATGAATTGTGATTTTAATGGTTTTATTGAGGTATAAACCTAAATATAAATTATACTTAGGTGAGTTTTGAGATAGGATTGATTCTATGACGAGGATAATGGAAAAAAATACCCGGGATTGTCATGAACATGCATTGTGCATATTTCATTACATACATGTGCATTATTAAACACTTATAATTGTGCAAATTATGATATGTGTATATTACTTGTTATAGAGGAGCAACTGGAGTGTCAACCTCCAGACGTTGCTGGAACTTTTAGACATTAGCTTTAGGAGCAATCTAGACGGTTTCTCTCAATTACTGTTTGCTTTAAATTGTGTTTTGAATGATAAGATGAATGTGGTTGATTATGTTGATTCCGGAAATGAAGGTCCAATGATTGTGACATATGAATGGGTTATTGAAGTGCTACTTGTATGTGAATGTTACGGAATAAGTGTTACTCAACAATGATGTTGAATGCTGGACCTTGGGTCCGATGAAAATTGTGATCTAAATGTGGGTGTGAAAGTATGTAATTGATTGAGAAAATTATATGTGAAGCATTTCAATACATGAATGCATGTCAGATAAAGGAAGTTGTGACCAGAGTCGTTAATGAAAAAGAGCTTAAAGCTCAGAATGTGAAAAGAGTCTCAGGCTCAGTTATGAATGTACCCGGTATCTACTAAAAGATATGAGATATAATTTGACACAGCTTGGTATCTACTAAGGGATATGAGCTAGTAAAAAGGTACTCGGTGACAACGACAATAATAAATGAAAGTGAGTCTCACGTGCATTGCACTTATACTTGATATGTGTATTGTATATGAATGAAAGGATTATGATGATTGTTCTGAAAGTGAAATGTGATATTTTATGAATATGCAAAAAGATGTGAATAATATGTTACGTGTATTGATGTGATGTATGCATTGAGTGAACCATCGATGATGGTTACCTCATTGGATTCGCAAAACTCATCAAAATTACAACGTTGACTTTTCAGGACCGAGAGACGATATTAGCTATTGAGGGACGCTACAAGTAGTGTAGACTTGTACTTTTGGGAAAGAGAAGAAATGACTCAAAGGTCGGTTAGCTAGATATAAACAGATTAGATATATTTTGTGTATTTCCTCACTCATGTATCACATTTTTGTATTAGGCTATGTTTTTTTACATGTATGAATGTTGAAAGATACATTGTATAACGTTCAGTTTTATGAAATGAAATGAGAAAAAGTTGGTTTTAAAATATTGTGACTTTTTGTATGGTGTTCATAAATCTTCTAACATTACTTATTTTAAATGTAGAAAACTCAACCACATAAAGTTATAATGTCTTATACTCAAAGACAATGAGAAATACGAAAGAAATTATAAAGAAAAGAAGGACAAGAAGAAAGCACTTAAAGCGTCAACTTAGGATGATACAAATTTTTGAAAGCTAGAATTCAAAAAAAGAGATAGCTCATAAGTGCTTTACTGCTATGGAAAATAATGAGGTAACATCCAACCATAATTCTTGTGATAATGATAGCGATGTTGACTTGACATATGATGAATTGGTTAAAAGTCTAAAAATTATGAGTAAAAAAGAAGAAATTATCTTTAAAATTCAAGGATGTTAAAAAATTAAATGCATACATGAATGAGAATAGAAAGATAAAAAAATTGCATAACATTAAAGCATCCACAAATGTGATTTTCGATGACAATCATTACTTAAATGCATTAAGGCATGTGAAAGAGACATTGAAAAAGGAGGTAGATTCCATCAAAGACTCATTATCTAAGTTTACTAAAAGGAGTGAAAAACTAGAAATCATATTAGAAGCTCAAATGAATTCCAATGATAGGCACGAAATATGATACAATCATGGAAGTTAAGGAGATTCTAAAACCACACTTATCAAAGAAAACAATTTATGTAGTAAAAAACCATTGCCTAACATGACAAATGAGTTTGGAGCATCCATATCCAAGTATATGCATTCCACATCCATTAGGAATAATTCTAAAAGCAAGTCTCATACTTTCATATATGCTTCATAACTTAGGCATATAGTTCAATACCCTCAAGGAAAAATAGTTATAATTTTAACATGCAAACTCACTCGCAGCCTTTAGCCTCACTGTCCACCACTTCACGGATTCCATTGGCAACTGGACTTGGGAAGCCTTCCAACCTTTTCTCCCACCTCCAATTTGCCGAATCATAGTCGGCACGTTTCCTCCTAAGCCGTATCTGGGTCCGGATAGGTTGATCTGGGGAGCATCTGACCATGGCCTATTCTACATTGCTTCCACGTACTCCATGCTTATGGGCCACAAAGACAAACCTTTGCATGGAATATGACAGGCAATTTGGCAGTGGCTGGGACCACAGAGGATTCGAACATTCTTATGGTTACTAGCGAAATATCGATTACTTAGTAATCAACAACGAGTCCGCAAACACCACACTTCTGATGGCACCTGCTACCAATGTACTCTAGAAGAATCCTCCCTCCATGTTGTTAGGGATTGCACTAAAGCTTGCCAAGTGTGGGAAGTCTTCCCAACGGACCTCGTTGCTTCTGACTACTTCTCGTTGCCTATTAGAGACTGGATTCTCATCAACCTCCAACAGCACCGGAAAGTTTTGAGCCTAGACTGAGCGCTTATTTTTGGCACGACCTGTTGGTTCCTTTGGACATGGAGGAATAAGTCTCTTTTTGATCATCAATTTATTTGGCCATCCTCACCCATTTTCCCTATTTTGTCTTTTGCAAATCAGATACATAAGTCCACCGACTGGTAGCACCAAGCCAACACAGATTTCCATCCCCGCCAAGCAGCTCATCGTTTGGAGTAAACCGCGGCCAGGTTGGGTTAAACTGAATCAGACGGTTCATGCAATCGCGTCCAATGCTCAGCTACAACAGGTGGCCTCATTCGAGATAATGACGGCAACTAGCTAGGAGGTTTCACTCAGAACCTCGGATGGTGCGATGCGTTGTCAACAAAACTCTGAGTAGTCTTTACCGGCCTCTCGCTAGCTTGGAGATTGGGATTCTGCAGGATAGAGCTGGAAGTGGATTTGCTCGCGGCGCATAAGATCATCTCTTCATCGGACACCCACTTCCAAAATCTCAACCCTATAGTTACGCATATCATCGAACTGTTCACCAGGAACTAGATTGTTGTTTATCGAAACGTCTACTAAGAGAACAACAAATGCGCCGAATGGCTTGTCACCCAGGGTGACTACTCTGACATTGGTGTCACATATTTTACTACTACACCTACCTGGTGCCAACGTATCCCATTAGATGATCTATCGAGGATTTGTTTCCCCAGACTTGTCTTGTAACCTATGTATTCTATTTCCATTTAATAAAAAAAGCTTCCATTTGTAGTATGTATTATACATATAGTTATAGAACACTTCATTATTCTAGTAGATAACAACTTTAATGCCTAAGGAAGATTCTATATTATGTATTCATATAAAGACGTCCGAGAGATGCATATATGCATCATCATCACTTATATAACATATTATGCCCTTTTTTGGTAAGATTGGACATGTTGAAAGATTTTTCCTTGTCAAACAACTGATGACAAGCAAACCCTTGAAAGTTTAGGTTAAAAAGAAGAAAGAATCCAATAACCAAGGAACCAAGCTTATTTGGGTTCCTAAAACACATTGATTGCCTTGTTTTATGAGATTTATATAAAAGAATAGCAAATATTATGTAGTTATTAAATTGAACATTATTTTTTTACGTGTGGATATTTTTTTATAGTTAAGTTAAATTACAGGCAACATAAGAAGCCTCAAGGAGTGAATACATTCCAATAATAGAGAAGAAGGAAAAAAAAGTAGTCATGATGTGCCAAAAGATATTGATGATGGAGAAGAAGGAAATAAAAAAACAATCTCGAGGTGAAAGGAGACACCCATAATAAAAAGAAGTGGTTAAAGCAAAAGTTATAATTTGAATGATTCCTTCACTATGTTAGAAGCTTGATCAAATGATTTTTGACTATGTATTTGAAATGTAGATTATTAAGAACGTTTAGGGACGTAAGAAGATGCCTATGTCTGATGACAATGCAATGACAAGATAGAAGCCAATAAAGACATGACAATCATGAATAAGGAGGTAAGAATAATAAAAACTAATTGAATGGTATTGCAACTATCCTAATGAAGTTTATAATACAAATTTTAACATGTAGGGAAGGAGAAAAAATATTTTTAGTCATTTCGATATGAATACAAGTGATCAGTTATTGGTGATGTTATATGACTAGGGTTGGTGAAAGTTAGAAATAAGTCTAAGAAGGTAGTAGATTTCTAACTTATGTTTATATCATATTTCTAAGAAAAAAAAACTACATCTAAATCAAGGTAATATAGTTCATTCGTACGAGAATAATATTGTTGTTGTAATTTTTTAATAAATATGTCATTATTGATGTAAATTTATTTTGCATATAATTATTTTTATTATTGTAACTATTTTTATTCATTTTTATAATGAGTTTATTGATTATGTCATTATTCAGAATTTTAAGATTGGATTAAATTTGACGAATATATTATCATATTTTAATCAATAAAATTATATTAGTAACACATTATACAGGTTAATGACATTGGGTGTTTGAGTGGAATGTTAGTGGGTGATTACATAGTGTAGCTAATCTTTAACACTCTATTTGAACATGCATGATCTCTACTACAAAAATAATGTACATTGTTTTCTAGAATTTGTCTAGTGGCAGGTGATAATGTTACTTGGTCGACAATATGATCTTACTTAGCCTTGGTCAACATTTCTAATCTTATATCCAGAATCCTTCCAAAGTTAGAAAAAAAGAAACAATTAATTTTCATTTATTTGATTTGAAATACCTATCTTTATTTTTCACATATAGTTTATGATTTTACTTATCGATTACTATCATTTCATTTATTTGTATGTTGGATATCTAAGTGACGACTATAAGGTTTTTTTTGAAAAATTGTTAATGTATTAAGCCTTGAAAGGCAATCCGACTGTATATACAAAATATAATGTTAAATGTCACTAAAGTTTGGTGACTGTCAAGGATTATAAGTAGAAATTTAAAGTATGTGCAAAAGGAAACAAGACATTCCAAACGGAAAGGAGATAGTACTTGTCCTGCAATTTATGATTTTGAATGCTGATTTGGAGCCTTATCTAGAAAAATCATGTAATTTTTTATCCCAAGTTGTTCTAACTATTGATGAGAGAACTAACCAGAAACATCTATAAGTAGTGCTATTGGTGTGCTTGCTGGTTGAATGCCAAGTTTTAACACTATCTAGGCTGTTTAATTATTCAACTATCAAACCTCTTCTGAGAAGTTGTTTCTAGATGCCTCTGATATAGTTACACACGAAGAATAAATGTTCAATATTTTCCTCAGCTTCTTGACATAATGAGCACCAGTTGGTAAGGTGCATGTTGTAAGAAAATTAGACTATTTCCACACAACTAGAATGCCAGTAGAACAAATACATAACATAAAATTTCATAACGGAGTTCGGCCAAATTGTGCCTATGTCTTCGGTGCTACTGCACACCCTTTTATTAGAGAGAAAAACGACACTTACAAGTGTTTACACTCAACACTCAACTCACTAGTGTTTACATACTCTCTCAAACACTTATCCCAATACACCCCAAAATTACTCACAAAAAAACTTACTACTCTTAATGTTTCTCTTACTCACTAAATGAGGAGAACTAAGAGTTAATATTTTATTTTGTTTTTTGATGATTTAAATGGAAGGGGGAGGGGGAGGGGGTTTATTTATAGTTCATGAGCCACCCCCTCCTTCACTTCCTTTCCATATGGGACAAAGTCCCTTACAAAACTAACACATGTATTTGGTGATTTTGTGAACAGTTTCAGCTTACCTTTCGTTGCAATCCATAGGGTAAATGCAGCTTGAGGGTTCATATAATTGAACCAAATTGGTTTGGTCCAAGGTGCTTTAGGTAGATGTTTGGAGATTAACTTCTTACCAGAGTCATTAGTGAATATGCCATCATTAGTGTGTCTCCATATATGTTTGTATTTGTCTGCACTAATATATGTTTGAAGAATTTCATTTAAGAAAGGGTTGAAGAATGATGACTGTTGAAATATCTCCTTGTCTGAAAGAGCTGCTAGAATTTAAGCATTTATTGTAATTAAAGTTATGAGAGATTTAGTTTGATTGACATTATTAAGTGGCCCCACTGAAAGCCAATTATCATACTAAAAGCTAATAGACTCTCCATTCTTACCAGTGCAATGCAGTCAGCTTGAAATTTGTTTATTAATTTGAAGATTGCTTTTAAGGTTGAAGAGGGGGAGTGTTTGATGTCAAGAACCCATATGCTTCCATTCTTGATAAAGTAAGTATGGATTGATGATGCTGTCGCCTGCAACCAAATATAAAAAAGAAATCACTTCCGTTAAAACAAATTAATGTAGTAGCGGTAAGCGGATATCGTTCCCACGAGGAATCTCTAACGGTAAAGGTTAGCTAGTTCAAACGAAAATAAAGAGGGGAGTTTTGTCGCGGCAATAAAAATAAAAATCAAAGGAAATTGCAAATTAAAATAATTAAGTCGACAAGAAAATTAATTAAGCATAATGAAATTGAAATCAAAAGAAATAATAAAATAAACAAATTTCATAACTGGTCTTTATTGAAATTAATAAAAATCCCTAATTGAAATCTATGCAGAAATTTAAGAACAAGAAAACAGAAAATTAAATTAACTAAAATTTCCTAAACCTACGTGACTACTTGAAATTGTAAAGGAATTAAACCATGAAAATAATTAAAGAACCATGCGGCAGCCAACGTTGATGATCACTGTTAGAATAATGAAGAAACTCAAGAAGAAACGTGCGGAAGCCTAGCTGGATAAAAATACGATGATATATGCTGGGAAAATCAAAAGCA
The DNA here is from genome assembly GCA_025531955.1 of Erythroxylum orinocense. Classification (NCBI taxonomy): domain Eukaryota; kingdom Viridiplantae; phylum Streptophyta; class Magnoliopsida; order Malpighiales; family Erythroxylaceae; genus Erythroxylum; species Erythroxylum orinocense. Next base: position 34,346,737 of record JANZLX010000002.1, read on the forward strand.
TGGATAAAGGGGAGAGTCAGCAACATGAACTGGAAAATCAGCGTGCGTATAGAAGAAGGGAATAGGCGATGGACTATTTAAAAAAAACAAGAAATCAGAAGGGAAAGTGCGGCAGCCTAAAGGAAACTAGTACGATGAAGCTGTTAAAATCACAAGAAAAATCAGTTGCGGCAACTTGCTGGAAATCAGAATATGCGGTGATGAAAATAATGAAAGAGCCAGTAACGTGGTCAAGGCAAAGTCAATAATTGCGGCGTTGATGGGTTCTCAAAAGAAAAGAAAATATATGGGCTGTTGAATAATTAAAACAAGAAAGAAATCCCTATTTGCGATAACCAAGAGGAGAAGAAAACTTAACCTAACCTATGATAAAACCTAATCTAATCCAATGCTAAGCTAATCTACGATTCTCCTGTTAACTTTAAACCCAATACATATATATAAAAACTGCGGCAATCACATCATCTTCCTAATTAAATTCAATTTCTCCATGATCTTGATCTTGCTTTGTCCAGATTAGGTTGGTCTTTCAATTTCGGTAGAAGTCTTCTTGAAAAGAAGT
>JANZLX010000002.1:34347398-34364551 GCA_025531955.1 Erythroxylum orinocense
GTTGTGTTCTAGTTGAAGATAAATTCTGGAATTTTTGCTGACTCGGGATTTCTTCCATATTTTTCTTCTTTTTGATTTTTTTCGTCTTTTTGACATTAAAAACCATCTGCAAACATTTAATAAATAATTTCATTAATTTATAAACACAAATTTCACAAATCAATAAATATTAAGTCCAAAATATATGCATTTTAATCGACTTAACATGGATCCATTTGCACTACAATACTTCATACTATTCTTAGCTAAATGTTAGTTGTGATTGACTCTTGGGGTTCTAATATAGGATTTTCAAGCCGAAAACATATCAATATCCTAAGTGAGCAAGTTAGATCCAGATTCTGATGGTGAGAGTCATTTTTTTATGTTATATTCTACCATTTAGTCATTGATGTTTAAGTAATAGCTTGGAATCATTGTAAAGGGGGTCAAAGTGCATTGGATGAGGAAAACACAGGCTCTAGTACTTCACTTTTGACACATGCAATTGATGCTACACCTGGAGAAGGTCAGTATTTCTCACATGTTATGCTTAAATTCAGTTTGACCGCTGACTACTTTAGTTGGTATGATATCTTTGTTGACTTAGCTATTTGTTGTGTAGATTAGGATGGAAACATGATGTTTTTGATGTGCCGTTATCTCTTAAGAAGACCCTTGGTGCTGCAATGCTAAAGAAACAATTTGCAGACCCTATCTTGAAAGCTCAACATAAGACACTTCTTGACCATGTTAGTAGTCATATCATGTTTTTGTATCTCGCTAGTTGGGTGAAAAAACACCGTTGGTAGGGGATATTGGAGGAAGCTTTTGATTCCATATGTTGATGTGACAGATATATTCTGACTTTGCATGTGAGTTGTTGATGTGATATTTTCAGGGTGATAAGGTGGATCCTGTAAACATACAGAAGCAAAAGGAATTATTAGAAATGGGACAGCAAGAAGGTGAGTTGAGTAGTTTGATATTTACCAAAGACTAAAAATTGGATTATGTCAAATGGGCCCCAACAATTGTAACATTCTGGAGTCCATTAGCTACCCTTTTAAGTTTACTCTGTTGAAGTGCCACAGTTTTTAACTTGTTTGATGAGGTACAGAACGTAAAAAGAATACACAAGGAAGTATAATATGCTGGGGTTGTGATCTACAACTGACAATCAAACAAATACTTTAAACCCTATTCATTTTCTGTTCTTGGGTAATGCAATGTTCCAATTCACATGGGCTAGGTTTGGAAGTAATTTAACTAGGCAGTTGGCATCCTACAAATGTTTTCTATTTCTACAGTGTTTATTGGGTTCGAGTTGATAGTAGTTGTTAACCTGTATCTTACAAACCTACTTTGTTGGATATCCTTGTATTACGATTGTGTTACATTTATATTTGTGGTGAGAAATTGTGGTCTATCACGTTTGTAATTGTCAAGGGTACAGCTGGATTTTGTGTAGAGGGGAGAAGGGGTTTGTGTGTGGAATTTGGGACTTTATCGTGTGTATCTTGAGTGTGCCAATTGACAACGATTGTTGGGCTCTTTAATGTGTAGGATAATTGCGTTTTTCTGTTGAAATAGCTGAAGTGATCTTGTGGTTTTTTGGTTTTCTTGGTGACACATGGTTGAGTCCTTGAGTGAGCATAGTAAGTGGTTTGTGCAGTGTGTGGATTGATGGTTATTACTGAAGATGTGGATGTGTTATACGATGGTGTTAACATCTGGAAGTGGGCTGTTTGTTATGTGTTTGTTGGTGGTGTCCTTCTTACTTGATTGATGACAATTAAAGGGTGCAATACGTGTTTTCAGAGTGGGAGATTTACTACTCTATTTTGATCGTATGGGAATTGCCAATGTTGGACTATTATCCTTGTAGAGTGACTCACGATTGGATTGACTTTATGTGAATGACTTTTAGATCTCTTATCGAGGAGCAAAATCCATAGGAAAGTTGTTTTATTTCAATCTTATGTGTGTTCAGATTTTTCTATAAAATTTTCAGATGCTTGAGTGATTTATTTGTTGTTCTTGTTTCAAAAGATTGTTGAGAAAAATCGTCTGTTGAGATTAGTACGAGGCATTCGTATTATTGAGTGTGAAATTCTTTTACGGGTAGCGAAAACTAGGGATAATGTCAAGGGTTAAGTAGTGTCGGTTCAGTAAAGCCTTGTATAAAACTATTGTCATTAGTGAAAGAATTAAGCTGGATGAGGGTCATGCAGATGTAGGCAAGATGTGCTGAATTACGTTACCAAATTTCAGTGTTAATCTGTTTAATTTAATATTTATTTTTCTGTTTTCGTTTGTGCTGAAAAATTAACAGTTGCTGATACAGTTACTTTATATCTAGTAATTGACAGATACAGTTACAAGTAACTATGACAGAACCTTATAAGTAACTGCGGTCAAATAGAAGTTTTTGCGAAATTACACCCTACAGTTCTTTCATAATAATTCCTACAATTTACAATTGAGGCAAACTCTGCCTTCCCCCAACTTCAGTCTTGTTCTCTTCTTGAAAAACCCTTGGCTTTTACAGTTCGCTCTCTGGGATTTCATGTTCAAATGCTAGCATAGTATGTAATTATGTCCTTTATGGATTGTTTAGCCAAGTGTGTGCATCTTTTGTGTACTAAACTGCTGGGTTTTTTTTTTTAAAAAATAGATAAATGTTGTGGTTACAACTTTCATGGAAGATAGCTGGCCGCTTCCATTGTCTTAAGATGGATACTTCTAATTTGTAGTATGTCATCTTATATGAACTTTCATCTCTCCTTACAGAGAAGGCTAGAATTGAAGCGCAAATCAGAGCTGCTGAAGTAGCATCTAGAATGAAGAAAGACATAGAGTTGAAAAAAAAACGCGAGAAAGAAAGAGAAGCTGCATGTGTGGCACTACAAAAGGTTAGTTCCCTATAAACTTGAGCGGAAGTTTAATATTTGTGTTTTCAGAGATGCTTATGGTAGATATGATTTTCTTGGTTGCCACCATATGGAAAGGACTGTTGCGATAGAAGAGAACCGAGAGACCATAAACGAGCTAGAGATGCTGTGTGGGTGTTCATTATCACGTAATGCCAATTTGGACAGGAGTGGCACCAAATTGGCGAAGGGAAGAATTGATAGATTCTGCGAGTCCACCAGAGCGTCTCAGGTTGTTCATGAAACATGACGATGAGGAAGAAGGTTGAATACTTGCTTAGACGCTTTAATTCTTCTATCTCTTGTTTACACCTTGTGAGGTGGAGCAAAGGTACAATGAATTGGATGTAAATGAATCTAATTTTGTAAGTGCACTGGGGCGCCAACAGTCTATAGGCTTGTATTATATAATGACAACCATCAAAAGATGCCAGGAAGTGAGCAATATCCTTCAGCTAATTTGTATTCACCTAAGCATACAGGTTTCCAATGATTGATCTATGGGTTTGGTTAATCTACTCAAGCCTGATCCATCAACTCACTCCATTAAGCTCTTGGAACCTCACTTAAAACTTCATAAACGATAATGACAAATTCCAACCTCGTAAAATTTGATCAGAGTACCAAGCAAAAAATAAAAACTTGAGAGATAGATTTAACTATCCAACTAAAATCCCTTCAGTAACAAGCAAAATGTTCAAAGCAGTAACTTGTTATAGGCCAGGCAGGAGAAGATACTACATGCAAGTATATCACCCACCATCATACACCAACCCACTGGGGCAACAAACAACTTTACAGCTCAAATTGTGTAGCGGTTCTTTGCACCCTTGTCAAGTATCTTTGCATCCTCCTGAATGCATAGAACAGAAAAAAAGAAAGCATGGAAGTCAACTACACTTTGTGGTACACAATTCAAGGCACAACATTAAACAGCAACAAACAGATAACCCTTACATGGAATATAAACCCCATCGACTCATTGTAACTGACAAACTCCTTCCATTGCCTTCCAATGCTCAACTGCAAAATACAATTATCAACAAATTGCCTGCAAGAAGATGAATTGTGGGAGCAAATGAATTCATTCATATCCTAAAACAAGTGCCCTCAACAATTTGGATGAAGATCAGACAGGACATTCTGCTCATTGTTCCATAAGTTAATTGGTAACAATGATTAGTTTGTGCAATTGAAACAAATATCACTAGATCTTTCCAACTAATTTCAAGACGTGATGCAGATGTCTGAACGCATCAAGATATAAAAAGATTGCAGGTATAATATCAAGACATAATCTGGTGACGTGTAGTAAGTAGTGTCATTCCCCATCTGAGTTCTTTTTTTTTTTTTCCCTCTGTTGACGGGGAGGGGATGGGCACAGCAATGCTGCAAAGTACAGCATAACAAGCAAGTAATCCAAAGTTAAGCAATCTCAAATTTTCATCTTTATGAAAATGTCAAGAGAACAAAAAAGCACACACTATTGCGAACTGAGTAATCAACATCAGCAGTGGGATGCAAACTGTTCAATAGCTGTTTGTAGCATTAAAACTTTTTCTTTGTCATAAGAAAAACTACAGTTACCTGAGCAGCTTCATTTGAAGCATTCTTAGTCCAAAGGGCTATCTTATCTTGTCTACCTTTACCTCTAACACTGACAACTGCACCGCATATTTCATCTCCATAATCAAACTGTTCCCCGATCATTGCCAGCAACTAACAAAAATAAATAGTAAAATAATTAGCCGATTAAAAAACTTATAGGGTTTGTAGTAGTACATAAGAAGTATCCAAGCATACCGTATATAACCAAGAAATATCACACTTCTCTTTTTGAAAGGTTAGAGTCCACTTTCCTCCATTAGCACAAACAGGATCCTCCCACTTTGGCTCAATATTATATTTGAAGCAGTGAAAATCTGCTGGCGCGGGGAGCTTGCTGGGGTGATGGATATTATTGTAAACACTGAGAGTGGGAACAAAATACTCCTTAGAATGTCAGTCAGTATCAAAAAAATAAAAAAGAAAAAAGAATAGATAATCAACAATCAAGATTCACCATGTTAAATGCCACAACAGAAGTATCAGAACTCAACTGACTGATCAAAGCCAGTCACATGAAAATGGCAATTGTACTAGGAACAGACTAGTCAGATTTATAGCTAGGTAGTGGTATGAAAAAAAGTGGTAAAATAAACAAAGAAGTCGTAAAATTCCAGTCTTCATATGAAAAACATCGAAGCTAAAATACATTAATCCTTGCTGTTCAATCCCAACCAAAAGAACACAAAGGAAGCACTAATGAGAGGATTTCCATCCATTGGATCTCCCTTGATTAGCATCCCAATAAAAAAGAGCCTATAAGTAGTCTGAAACCAACAACCCACAACAAATTTCTAGTTCTTTCTTTCATGACAAAGCCTCCTGGCCGTCAATGCAAAGAGAGCACAAAACTTCAATCTTATGATCTTTTTGTTCATTTTTGGGCATCCAAAACTTCAATCTTGTAATATGCATACAAAAAGGTTATAATCACTATTCCCCTTGTCTTAGCTACTTCCAAGAATGCAAATAATCGTCATCAAATCAACTAAACAACAAAAGAATAAAAAAGAACAAGAAAGAAAGGGTCTTGAAGATCTTGACCCCCAGAACTCTTCCACAGTTGAGAAAGTATAAATTGAACGCATGGAGTTTCCCCACGTGGCTTGCTTGTTGGACTTGGCACTTTGGTTATCGAACCTATCGAACCAGAAGGTCCATCGGTGCTCAAGCGGGTGCGGCTCGTACGCTAATTTCTTGCTCCCCGACTCATCCTCTCCTACGATCTCTCCTTCTTCCACCTCATTATCGTCGCCGACGCTCGGATTAGGGTTCGGAGGAGCTTCTTCGGTCGTCGATAAGTTTTTTGCCTCCTCCACTGCCATCATCTTCCTGATTTTGGTTTGCCTTTTCGTGCTTTGCTACTTATAATGAAAATAGATACGCGGCAACACGTGGCAATAGCAAAATAATACTAAAAAAACAGAAAATTTATTTTTGTATATTTTTTAATTAAAATGGCATTAATAATAAGGTTATAAGGGAAAGTTTTATTGTGCTTTGGTGTTTTTTTTAGGTATAACAGTAGGTCAGTTTGGGCTGATCCAATTTATTATTTATTTTTAAAATTTTTAAAAATGATATTGTTTTTTACAAATTGACTTCATTTTGTGGCTCTTGGTTAAGCCTAAATAGTCCAAACCCAAACTCGACTTAGGGCTCAGTAAGGCCAAGAAATCTCGGCCCGTGATATTTAATAATAAACTTTGGTATTGTCTTTAAGATTAAGATATGTTATAAGTTATTGTATTGATATTATACATTGCTTTTATCTCTGTACTGGTGTGAAATGCATTAAGTTCTTAAAATGCATTAAGTTCTTAAACAATCATCCTAAACTCATTGTCGTACTCTCTTTGTTCTAATGTTACTTTTTCTTCTCTAAGGTTACCAATATTTTATAAGTAAGATTGAGATATCTTGTAACACTCCACTATTATAAAGCATATGTTCGAACCTCCAAGGACATTTAAGAACATATCCTATAATAATGATATGTTAGAGTAATCACATTCACTTATTAGGGCATCACACATAACACAAGTTTTCCAAAATGATTAAACTTCTCATTTCATATATAAACACATATATACATTGTCATTACACTCCAAAATCTATGTATTCGCATTACATAACATCTGAGAGCTTACTATTTAACATATTAAATTTTCTACATGAGATGCGATATACAACCAAAAATAACCTAGCTAGATCCCTTTAGTGTAAGCTAACCAAACCTTTGATCCATTTTATCCCCCAAGCACAGGTAATATTCTTCTACTCTATCACTTTAGGAGTTAGAAATCTTTGAACTTGAAAAACAATGTTGCAATTTTGATGAGTTTACAAACTCAGTGAGTAAACCATCCTCGATATGTTCACTCATTCAGAACATACACATTTAAAGCATACATACCAATCAATCAAATATATTATCACATCCAGAAACAAATTCCATTTATTGCATTATCTATCATGTTTTAACAACAACTTAGGAATTACAAGCACTTGATATAATCATTTCATAATGATCCAACCATTCATCTCAATCTCTCATATCAACAACATATACACAAGCATTATATATTACCATACAAACACAATTCAACAATCAATCTCGTAGATACATGTGATACCCAAATACTACCTGGGAGGATATGCAAGTGCCACACAGATAAAAACTGAAACAAATCCAAAACATACAAAACATTTCATACATGCATTTTAGAATCTCAAGCAAACTTACATTACAAATCATTATATGTGATTGTTTGAAAACATAACATATTAGTCATACTATGCTTATCATAATACGTACCATAAATTCAAAACCATTAACCTGAATTAAGGTTATTACAAACATTCAAACAAAACCAAACTGTTTCATATATCAAATACATCTCAAATATAAACTCAAAAATACATTTAGACAAACAAAACTCAATCTCCTTTGGACATTGTGATTGTCTTGTCCTAGTCTTTATAACCTTCTCTGTGAACCTAGATGGGACAAATCCACCGTACTAAGCATATAGCTTAGTGAGTAATAACTAAACTATGGGTAACAACAACTGATACTGCAACATGTTATAACATAAGCATCTCATACATAATGAATTTCAATAACAGAACTGAACATACAGAATACATAACAGATTATATGAATAGGGTGTTAGCCTATCAGATCAAATTTTCATATTTGTTTCGTATCAAAATTTATCATAGATCAAAATACAAAACAAAATAGGCTGTAAATCTATGAACATAAGTGGGTAACAGGACTTATATAGGAGATACCATAAATGGCATCGTATATCAGGAGAGACTTAAGTCTCGATACAGGAGACATCGAAGTGTCAATAACAGGAGACACCAAAGTGTCACAGGAGCAGCTGTAGACCCTTCTAAGCATTCCTATTTACTCACAACTACGACTTAACAGTTTTCAAAACAAAACAAGTCCATTTAATGTGCAAAAATAATTAGTTAATCATATTCACATGCATTAAACATCTCAGACAATCATTGTCCGAAATTTAGAATACAATTAGCATAAATCAAAATCAATTTAGTACTAAGCAAAACAAAGTAAGGTGTGAGCGTCCTAGAGATTACTGACAGTCGCTCCCCTTTATTTAATGCCTTGAAGTTCTGGCAATATCTAGAGATAACCGCTTTCCTTACTCTTCTATATACAATCAAACACAATTCATATCACCAAATTGTTCACGTATCTGAATAAGCATTCTTATAAATGCACCATGTAACATGCATAATCAATGACATATCCTCGGGTAAATTTTCTTACTAAACTAATGTAAACATCAATTGTATTCCACAAGTTCCAGAATTTATGCATTCATTGACTATTTGTGCTTTTTCCTCAAAACAACTTTCGGGTCTACTTTGCATGATCATTTAGGTCTAGAAAATGGAATATGTAAGTAACACTTCCTTCTAGACAATTTTTCTTTTGTGTATTAAGTTGCTAATAATACCAAGATCATACAATTTGATGTATTATTCAATGAGTTATGTTCAAAATACCACAAACTGTGTACATTTGAAATTTTGGCTAGAGCATGATCACGCATTCAAGTTTTACAACCCATATCTCTCAATTCCAATATCAAAAAATTACAAACTCTATAACAATTTAAAGTTAAGAGAATAAGCTAAGACTTTGGTGAAGACAGCTCAGTCTAATTCAGCTTACATCAATACAGTTTATTCAATAACTACAGGAAATGATTTCTATCCCTGGTAGTGCTACAGCTTAAGCCAAGACTCAATTTCATGCCAATTTTGAAAGTCCTAGAGATAGAATTAAAATTTGACTTCTTCAAGAAATTGTAGGAATATGTATCAAGTTTAATATGAATTAAGAATCAACTCATTTGGAAATCTACAGATCAAAATATAATCATAATATCGAAGCATGTTCACTATAACATCGCCAGTACATATCCTCACTTTGAGTCAATCAATCTTTTTTCTAATCAATTTAGATGGCTCTAAATTTTCATGAAGAAAAAGAGAAATGTCTTAGGAGTTTACTGGTTTAAGTTTCAAGTCCTTCGGAGATCGGATGACAAAATTGTAGCTAAAAGAATGAATATAGTTTGGTTTAGGAGAAACCTTCAGGTGCAACTAATCTTCTCTTCTCTCTCTAAAACGCAGGTTTCTTCCTTCATCACCAAAGCTGCAGACTTCTTCACTCTTCATCCTACTGATTTATTCATTCCTAATCATATATTCTGTCTTTCTACTCCAGTACACTCTCAAAACAATTCAAATGCAAGCTTATATGGTAATTCATGAAAAAAAAAACGAAACCTCACACAAACTTTCTCTCACTATCATGTTTTCATTCTTTAATCTGATGCTTTTCTTCTCATTTTCCTCTATGCGTTCACTTCATTTAACACAAATGACACTCCAATCTAACTTCATTTTAGCTCAACAACACAAAACAAATTGAAATTCCAAGGTTCATATCCAATATCAAAAATCCAATTCTCATTCACGCATATTTCTTTCACAGAAACTATACTGCTTAAACTCCTCATGCATGTATATATTTACACTGTAAAACATCATAAAAATTACTTACTTGATTTAGCTATTCCCAGCAGTAAGAGTCAATCAAATGCACAGAAATTACACAACTGATGGTTTGGTGTTGCGTGAAACAAAGTCTGGTAACCAGTGTTTTCGGTGGTGAAGAACATTACAGAGAAAAGCAACAATAGCTACAGTGATTGTGCCTTCTAACACACTTGCTTGCGTGTGTTGTTATCATATTGACACATGGCTCCATACATGACTCCCATTTGCCTTTCATGGAAGCTACCATAGGTCTCCAACATGTCAAGCCATTTGTTACACAATGAATGATGCCATATGTCAATAATTTGTAGGCTTAATCATACTAATTTTTATGTACCACTTAACTTATCACTTGACAAATTTCCTAGTCCAAAATCCAAAATACCTCAAATTTTAAAAAATTTCCTAAAATTTACCAAAATTATGAAATAATAATAATAATAATAATAATAATAATAATAATAATAATAATAATAATAACAATCTCCAAATAAATTTTCGACACATAAAAACCACAATTCTCTTTTTAATCATATTTTAGACTAATTATACCCGAAAAATGTCAATGAATGCATGATCAATTATTTGTATGTATCAAAAATACATATGTACATATAAATGAATACTCAAACATGCAAAACATACAATGCACTACTAATTCCTTAATATCCTAACCCCTACTATGGGTTGTTACAATACATGTAAGTGCAAATGAGACTCCACTTTCATTTTTAGTTTGTTGTGACTGAGCACTTATTTACTGGCCTATATCCCCTGTGAATACTGAGCTCATTTCAGATATTGTCCTGTATCCCTTTATGGATACCGGACACATTAACAACTAAGCCTATGGCTCTTGTGCATATTCTGAGCTTTAAGCTCTTTCAGACTAGTCACTACGGTCACAACTCCTTTATTTGATCGTGCATGTTCATGTAATGGAATGCATCATTCCATATAATATGCAATTATTCACTCTCATTCAACGTACACAATCATTTATCACATTCATCGGACTTAGTTCTGGCATTCAACACGCAGTTAAGTACACATATTTTCTTATTCACATACAATTAACCAGCACTTCCTATACATTCCCGAATAATAACTCCTCGGACATTCAATTGTCTGGAATCATCAATATCACAAATATATCAATATCAGAAAATAACTTAAGCAGAAACATATATATAGTTGAGAGTACACATCCAGGTTGACTCACTGTATGCTCTAAATAGCTATTGCCTTGATAATCTGACAATGTCTGGATGTGGTCACTCAATTTGTGCTTCTTTACCATGTAATACACACATTTATACACTTCACTAGATTATTCAATCAAAAGAAAATTTAATTAAGCACATGTATATATGTCATGTTTAATGCATGCTCAATTGACTTTCCCAGGTATGAATCCTTATTCACTAATCTTGATCATTCATATATCATCTATTCATCACTCATACATTTACCAATCCTTTCCAAGCATTATACATTCACACCATTTCTCAATTCTCATTCATTCATACCTAATTCATATTATTCATAAGAACACTTTTACACCATTAACAACTCATAAATTCCAAGTTGAGATACATTTATATCAAGTTAATCCATTCCTCAATTCTAACATCAATCAAAATCAACTTATCAATCATTTAACCACTTAATTTAGCGACCATCTAGGTTCATTTTAAACCTCAATGAAGTCCAAAGATACCAAGGTAAGGTAACTTATCCTTAATTGGTTAAACAATCTCACAAAATGATGTTTTCTCTTGTTAAAGAAATTCCCACGATTGTGGGTACCTTTCCATGATCATGGAAAAGCAAAATAGAAGCTTTTTGCCTTCCAAACACTTCCCATGATTGTGGGTTTAGTGAACAGAAAGTTCACTACCCACTTCCTTCAATTTTCATTTTTCCAGCTTCGAAATCGTCATGCTATAATCACAATAACTCATTATCAAAACATCTTCTAGCCAAATCATTTCACAGGAACCTTAATAAGACATCAATAAACATTTTCATGTTTTATACTTTGACTAATTCGAGCTCCAAAGTCCTCAAAAATCAAGAAATGATAAAAGGTTCCTGAACAGGGTCTGTCACAAACAATATTAGGAAAACATGCATAACTCAAGCTATATTCACTATTTTATCACACCACTTTCATAGAGATCAAGCTAAGACCTATACCTAAAACTTTTGTTATTTAATTTTCTTCAAATTCATACTCTAAAGGTATGAAAAATAGGTTGAAAGAGGAAGATAAAATTTAACCCAGAATTTTGACTTACAACCCTAATTTTCCATATTCAAGAATACTTCAACAACACCCATCTTTGGCATCAATTTACCATCATCCATACTTCAAGACTCAACTAAATTATCCACGCAATAGCCTAAAGCCCACGGTTTTTACACATAAAAAACAAGGCATATTCATTCATAAATTTTCTAGCACAATCAACATCAATCCTACATGCATCTCTCCTCAATTCAATCATCATAAATTTTTTATTATAAAAAGAAACATGGAGATCATAATTTACTTACATGTTAAACCCTAAATCTACCTCAATCACAAGCTATCATCACCTTCCAAGCTTGCAAGCAAACAACAAGAACAAGATGGAAGTAGTAGGATTTCAATTACAAGATAAGGGTTGCAAAAATTTTGGCAAGATAAGGGTTACGGTGGTTTGGCAAAAATTTGAGGGTTTTGGAGATCTTGTGAGGGTGTCATTGGTGAGGGAAGAGAGAGAAGAGCTAAGACCAAAACATGAAAGAAAGAGGTCTTTCAAGAGTAAGAATCGTAGGATATGTGCTTAGTGGAGAGATGGCCAGGTGTCATGCCATATGTCCAACAAAGAGTCATATTATGTGTTCTCATCTCATGCCACCACTTGTAACCTTATAATTTGCCCAATTGTCACTTAATGACTAGTCCTAATGTCATCCAAGCACTAGGCAATTTGTTGCCTAATTACTTTACCACATGTCACTCATTTATTTATGCCTTTCGTCACTCTCTCACTAATGCCACGTGTCATTAGCCTAGTCAACCTAAATTCTCATGTATCAATTTTGTCTTACAATTCCACATATTTCCTACATTAGAAACACATATCACTTCATAAATCACCAATTTACAACAATAAATCCCAAATCTCTAATTTTAACCACTAAACCAAAAATTCATGTCACAATTAATACTCGATCACATCAAAAAGCATTTATTCTCGGAATAAGTCAATTGGATGCATATATTATCTTTGTAATGTTTCTAATCATGATTCATGTGTGTATGGGAATATGATACATATAAATGAAATGCACGTCATGTAATCTCATGGGATTTTCTCAATCTAGCCTTAAATCCCAAAGTATTTGAGGCATATACTTAATGTACCCTTTGTTGTTCTTTGTTGGTTATCATGTTATGAAAATAGCATGTTGATGGTAGGATGTATAAAACAACCTATTCTACAATAACAACATCGATCCAGTAAAATTCTTCTAGACGTAGAGTTTGGAGAGATTTGGTGTATGCAACTTTACCTTTAACTAATAGAGAGACTGTTTCTAAATTGTAGAAAACAACATCTTCATTGATGAATATTATGATGAAATTATTATGCTTTGCACATCATTAAATTTTGTGCAATTATTGTTTAATTTTTTAGATATCTTCTTCGTAGTTGTTTAAAGAATAATGTTAATAGTTTCACATTTGTTTTATCAAATCCATCAAGAAAATGCAAAGATAAAATAAATTATCAATCCCTTTATAAAAAAGAAATAAGATTGATGTCAAAGTTAAAAGGAAGGTAATTTCAAATAGAAACTAATTTTATTGGAATTGAAAAATGGTCCTGTGCGTGAAAAGTTTCAATAATGATGTTATCTTATTTTTGTATGAATCATGAAAATGAAAGCTATGGATGATGCTAGTATTGGCAGCGTAAGTCAATAAAATCATGATAGGAAATTAAAGGTTGGAAGTTTCAACTAATTTAATTAAAAATCCTAAAATACATGCCATAAAGTACATATGTTTATATATGTCGATAAAATTTTTAAATTTTATAGATTTGTTAGATGAGACAAAAATGGTTTATAAATTGAAGTGGACCTTAACTCTAAAGCAGTTGAGGTGGATCACTAATATGAGATTTGGTAAATTCAGAGAGATAAAGGAAATCTTGGTTAGGAGGGATATTTTCTGTTGGTTCTCCCTTCAATTTGATTAAGATGACCTTATGTTGAACTAAGGGACATTCCAATCAATGTTTTCATTATAAAAAAAAATTACTAATGAGTTTATTATTTTGATAAAAAGTAATATAAGAACAAAATAAAGTCATAAACTCAAGAAGATAACTTATGAAGTTAATACGAAAAGTTAAAGTTTACAATCGTTAAAATGAACATCAAATCAAGAACAAAAAAAGATTAAGTCTCACCAAATTCATTCTTTAGTTTGTAATATTAATTGGAATCACACTTTGTTGATTTGATGCTCTAAAAGGTTCTACATGTATAAACATTTTGTTTCAGTTTATTACATAAGTCTTTATATTCATTAACAGACACTGAAGCTACTCATTTTAATAGAAAAACCTCTTGATCTTTCAAACACTCTTTAGGTAACATTTTAAGGAGTGTTTAAATCATAATTGGATTAAACAAATTAGTTTTGACCATTTGAAGTTATTAAAATCAATATGCCATATTGGTCGACCAATATGCCTACTGGTCGACTATTGTTCCAACAACCAACGAATCTAAAGCTTTTAATACATAATAGTCAACTAGTAAGCTATACTAGTAGACCAATGCATTGTATATAACCATTATAACAACTGATTCTTGGCTCCAACGGCTAGTAAGAGTCCAAAAATACTATAAATATGTATTTTCTCCTTAGTTTTAGCATTAAGAGGATTTTGGATGTTGTGTATACACATTTAAAGTATTTTTCAATCATTTGAGCATCATTGTCTTATATTTATGTAAGTGAGCCATTTTAGAGTTATCAAGTGATAAAGTGAGGAACTTTTAGTTTTAATATTTAGTTTGGAGAATATATTATTATACTTTGGTGGTCCTAGTGAGATTAAGGTTCCTCTTTACTTTAGAAGAAGGTTGTAAAAAGGGTTCCTCCTTACTAAAAAAGATTGTATAAAGGTTATTCTTCACCTTGAAAGAAGAATCATAGTGAAATTTTAAGAAGAGTTTTGAGAATGGACATAGGCAAAGGTTGTTTACTAAATCACTACAGATTGATTTGCATTCTCTTCCATATCCTCTTTAATTTATTATTCAATTGATTTATATTAAGGAATTCCCTAATCCTTATTTACATTATTTGTTGTTAATTGAGTACATTAGTTAGAAAATTATTAAAGTTTTTAAACACTCAATTCACCCCTTTTTGGGTGATAGGAACTCACAAGTGATATTAAAGCTGGTTTATTAAGTTAGCATTTCTATGAAATCTTATAGTAAAGACTATAATAGCATCTTTAGGAGCAACATCATCATTATTCAACCAAAGGGATAAAGCATTAGTAGACCACCTCTCTTTGATGCAATGATTACCATTATTGAAAAACTAGGATGAGATTCGTTTTAATGGATGAAAGTGTAGACGTATGGAAAATAATTTCAAATAATCCCATTATTCCTATAAAAATTGTAGATAATAAATAGTTACCCAAATTAAACGAAGAAAGGGAACCTCAAGATTAGAGATTAATTTCCTTAAATAATAGGGCCATACCCATTATTTTTTATGTATTAGGAAGAAATAAATTCAATAAGGTCTCTTTATATGAAATGGTTTATGAAATTTGGCATAATCTATATATCTTTCATAAAGGAATAAATAAAGTTAAGGAAAGCAAAGTTAGTATGCTAACTCACCAATATGAATTGTTCCAAATGAAAAATGATGAAAACATTTCTATTATGTATATTAGATTTATTGATATTATCAATGGATTTGGCGGTCTTGGAAAAACCTACAGTAACAGTGAAATGGTAAGGAAGTTGCTTAGGTCACTATCAAAAATATGGGCAGCCCAACTGATAACAATATAAGAAGCCAAAGATCTAATAATGCTACCATTATAGTAACATATTAGATCTCTTCTCACACACGAGATGAGGCTCTAAAAGACACAAAAGAATTAACTCTCCTAAAACAAAAGAATTTAACATTCGAAGCCTCAAAGGAAGAATCAACATAAAGAGGAAGAGATATCAACTGGCGAAAGCAATAAAGAAGATATTGGCTTAATCACTAGAAAATTCAAGAATTTATTAAAGAAGAAATTCTCTAAAAGAAAGGACTTTAAAGAAGGTAAAAGTAATTTAAAATATATATCCTCTAACATTAATTATTTTGAATGTAGAAATACCGGTTGCATAAAATCATAATGTTCTCTACTCAAAGATAATGAGAAATACAAATGGAACTATAAAGAGAAGAAAGACAAGAAGAAAGAATTTAAAGCATCAACTTAAGATGATACAAGTGATTCCGAAAGTGAGCATTCAAAATAAGAGATGACTTATATATACTTTACTGCTATAGAAAATAAAGGTAACATCCATCCCTAATTATTATGAAAATGATATTGATGTTGATTTAAATATGATTAACTAGTTAAAAGTTTAAAATTATAAGTAAGGAAAGAAGAAATTATCTTTAAAGCTTAAGGAAGTTCAAAAATAGTTGGATGTATACATAAATGATAAGTAGAAATTATAGCATATTTTACACCCCTATTTGATATTGTTTTAAATAATTTATATAGCAAATTTGGGAAAAATTGTTGCTTTTTATTATTAATAACTTAAGATGTTTAGTTTCATATTTTATTTTAACATGGATTAAATTATATTAAGTATTTTCTTGTAGGCTTGGCAGTTAAGAGGAAAGACCAGAATGCAAAAGATAAAAGAGAAAAATGCAAGATAAAAGACCAAAACAATTAACACGCCAACAACAAAGAGACAAAACACAACGCATCGTCTGAGAAGAAATAAGACAAAATGTAGCCATCAGTAGAAGTCTAAAATGACAGAGCAAACAAGGATAAAATGCAACAGAAATAAGTTAGATAAAAGAATAAATCGACAGTAGCAGAGCAAAGACAAAACGTGAGAGTAACATACCATTAGCTAGAAAATGCAACGCCCTCAGCCATCAGGAGCTGTAGCAAGGAGTTTATGGAGTGAAAGGAAAAGCCAAATCCCACATGTTCCGAGTTGGTTCATAACTAGTGGAGGAAGATTTTCGTACCTTTCACTACAAGAAATTAGTTGATCACCGACCGAAAACACCGTCGGTAAAACATGCTTTTCGGTCGGTACAAAAAAATACCGACAGTATTTGGTGCCTGAGCAATTTGGTCGGTAAATGCCCCGAAGGTAAAATTACCGACCGAATATTTCGGTCGGTATTTAGAGACGGTTATACCGACCGTAATTTCTGGTCGGTATAACTATACCGAC
>JANZLX010000002.1:34380689-34416675 GCA_025531955.1 Erythroxylum orinocense
GGTTCTGGTTACCCTGAGAACCGAACCTGAAAATAGGTTAACCGATCCTATAGGTTCTTTAGGTTCAGGTTCAGGTTTAGGTTCGTAAAATTGCCGAACCTGACATTCAGGTTCAGGTTCAGGTTATTTACAAACGGGTCAGGTTATCCTACCATGAACACCCCTAATTAAAACAATCAATTTTGGATACCATAAACTGAAATCCATAGTTTCGAAAGATATCAAAAGATCCTCTTAACTGCTTGAAGGTGGCTTTCTTTGGGATTTGATTAAAAGCATGCACAAAGAAACATACTAAGAATAATGTTTGGTCTTGAGCTTGTAATATATAATAGTGACTCAATCATTCCTCTATACTTTGTTTCATCCATAGCCTTACCTTTTTCATCTTTACCAAGTTTAGTTCTAATATACATAGGAGTACCCATTGGTTTGGCATTCTTAAAATGGTACTTCTTGATAAGTTCCTTTGTGTTTTTTTCTTGGCTAATGAAGATCCCTTTTTCTGTTTTCGTGATTTGTAATCAAAGAAAGAAGGATAGTTCTCCCATCTTGCTCATTGTAAACTCCCCCTACATTAATGCTGAGAATTATTCACAGAAAGACAGATTAGTAGCACCAAATATTATGTCATCAACATATATTTGCACTATAAGTAAATCATTCTCCTTTTTCTTAATGAATAAGGTTTTATCTACCTTTCTTCTTTCAAAGTTATTCTCAAGCAGAAAATTACTTAACCTCTCATACTATGCTCGAGGAGCCTATTTTAGACCATACAGGGCTTTGGTTAAATTCATCACGTGATCAGGATGATTTTCATCTTCAAATCCTAGAGGTTGCTTAACAAACACTTCTTTTGTTAATAAATCTATTTAAGAACGCACTTTTGACGTCCATTTGGAACAATTTCAAGTTTCTATAACATGCAAAGGCAAGCAAAATTGTATAAGTTTCTTCAAAGTCAATATCTTCCTGTTGATTATAACCTTAAGCTACAAGTCTAGCTTTGTTTCTTACCACTTGACCATTTTCTTCGAGTTTGTCTTGAAATACCCAACGAGTTCTAATAACTGATTTGTTTTGAGGACGAGTACTAAATTCCAAATTTTGTTTTTTTTCAAACTGATTCAATTCGTCTTTCATTATTGAAACCCAATTTTCATCAGTAAAAACCTCTTCAACTGTCTTTAGTTCTAATTGTGAGATTAAGGCAACAAAGTTATTTTTGAAGGAAGATATGGTTCTTAGACTTTCAGAAGGATCTCCCAAAATGTATTGTTGTGTATCTTGACCTCTTTATTTTCTTGGTGTTCTTCTTTGCATAGACTCCTATTGAGAGGAAGGAACCTATTCCGTCCTGGCTTCAAAAGGACTTCTTGATCTTGTGATTCTGAAGGTATTGTAGGTGAAGTCGATGTATCTTTAGGAACAAGGGGATGCTCTTCATCATCTGAATCAACTGCTGTTGTTAAAAGTAAAGTTTCATCAAATACTACATATATTGATTCTTCTACCATCTTTGTTCTTTTGTTGTAAACTCTAAATCTTTTACTAACGGTACTTAACCTGGAAAGATAGCTTCATCTGATCTCGCATCAAACTTTCCAAGGTTATATTTCCCATTGTTTAGAACGAAGCGCTTACAACCAAATGCTTGAAAGTAAGTGACATTTGTTTTTATTCCTTTCCACAGCTCAGAGGGGGTTCTTTTTCATAATAGGTCTTATAAGATACCTCTTGAGTATGTAACAAGCGGTGGATATCACTTCCACCCAATAAAAATGGGGTAGGCCACTTTCACACAACATTTTCCTAGCCATATCAACTATGGTCTTATTCTTTCTCTCAACAATACCATTCTATTGAACAGTCCTTGGGCAAGAAAAGTTATGAATCATATCATTACTATCACAAAAATCTTCAAACTTTCTATTATCAAATTCTCCTCCATGATCGCTTCGAATTGAAGACATGCAATATCATTTGTTGATTTGAATATTCCTACAAAACTTCTCAAAAAATTCAAAAGCAACATCTTTATTTGATAGGAAGTAAACCTATGTAAATCTAGAATAATCATCTACTAAAACAAAACTGCAATGTTTACCACCAAAACTTTGAGTCCTAGTAGGACCAAATAAATCCATATGCACAAGTTTAAGCAGTTGTTTAGTAGACATAATATTTTTGGGAGAGAAGCTGCTTCTAATTTGTTTTCCTTTTAAAAAAGCTTTGCAAACTTGAGTATTCTCAAACTTCAAATCAGACAGTCATCTTCCTAGCTCATTTTTAGATAATTTTCATAAGAGGCTCATGCTAGCATATCCAAATTTTTTGTGCCAGAAAAGCAAATCCTTTTTTAGAGAAACAAAACACTTAACACTTTGTGAAGACATGTATTTTAGTTAAGCACAATATATGTTTTGATTTCTAGGACCAAAGAATACGATATTATCATTATGATTATCGACTATTTCATAATGAGATAGATAGAAAATGACTTTGTAACCTTTTTCACATTACTAACTTACACTTAACATGTTATGTTTCAAACCATCAACATAAAAGAAATTATCAATAACCATCAACATAAAAGACATTATCAAAATAGGTGGAGTCAGAATCACCAATTTTACTAATTTCGATGACCAATGTTTTATTTTTATCAGTGAAGATGACATTACCCTCATCTTTCCTTTTAATTTAATTGAAATGTGATATTTCACATATCATGTGTCTCGAACAACCACTGTCAACTATCCATTAATTTTCTCTTGTCTCTGTTTTGAAGCATATCTTAAAAAAAATATTATCTCATTTTAGGTACCCAAATTTTTTGTGTCATTTAGGTTAGTAGCTTGACATTTTGGTCTCGAAACATCCATTTAAGATAATTTCTCCATTTTATGAAGTTTACAAGAATGATTAATGTGACCATATCTACCATAGGATAAATATAAACCAAATGAATGAGAACTGCTATAATTTCTACCACGTATCAAGTTCTTGCTATTTTGACTATAGCTACTGCTGGATTTAACAAAGAATTTTTTGTATGAGCTAACATTATTATTTTCATTGTAGCCTATTCCAGCTTTATCAAAGACGCATTTACTACTACCAAGTAGTGAATCAAGGTTTCTTCCATTAACGAACTTCGCAAGATCTTTTTCTAGAGATAAAATCTTCCATGCGCACTTCTCTTTCTCAAGTTCCAGGGTGACAACCTTTTCTTGTACTTATCTCACTTTCTTCTAGACCTTCTTTTTCAGAAACCTTTTGCTTATAATCAACTTCAAGAGAAATATTTTTGGTCGTCAAATTCTCATTCACAATTCTAATGATTTAATCTTACTCTTCAGAGATGCATAATTGTTCTTAGACTTCTCAACTCCTTTGAAATAATGCACTGTCAAATTTTTGTAATGATCATATAATTCACGTTATGCATTTTTCATTCGACTTCAATATCAGAGTTAGAATAATAAACCTCATCATCTTCTGATTCAGCCATAAAGCAAACGTTGCTGACTTCTTCTAACCCTTCTTCTTTAAAGTTTTTATAGTCCTCATCTGACCAGGCTGTAGTCATCGCTTGCTTACTAGGTTTTTTATTCTCTAACTTGCCTTTTTAAAGAAGAGGACATTTGGGTCTTGTGTGTTCAGACTTCTTACAGTGATAACATATGATTTGATTGTTTTGTGTATTGTTACTGCTACTACTACTGCTACCTTTTGATAGGAACCCGTTGTTACCAACTTTCATGTTTCCTTCTCTTTTCTTCATCAGCTTCTTTTTATAGAAGTGGGCATATTTTCTAACCATGACATTGAACTCGTCATCTCCATCTATTTGTAATTCAGTCTCACTTTCATCACCATTTGATTCATCAGTTGCTTTTAATGCCATTCCTTTTTTGTAGGAGGATTCTGCATCTCGCCTAAGCTCGGTTTCATGGATCATCAGATTTCCTCGTAGCTAATCGAGTAAAATAGTGTCTAGATCCTTTGCAATTTCTAAAGTTGTCACCTTAAGTCTCTATTCCTTTGGTAGTGATCTTAGAATCTTTGTTACGAGCTCATCATTGGGATATGTCTTTCCCAAGTTCTTTAAGGCTGTGTCTATGGTTTCTCCTTGTTTCATACCAATAGTTTCACATTGATGCACTAAAAGGCTTATTCTATGTTTCTTTACCTTATTTATTCCTTTAAAAGTGACTTGTAGTTTATCCCACATTTGCTTTGCTATAGAGCAGTAGGGCATCTTCTCATAGTCTTCTGGAGATAGTGCACAGATCAAATGATGTTTTTCTTTAGCATTTAGTTGTGCATTTCTTTTGTCAGTATTAGACTATACTTTTATATTTTCTATATTTTCAGTATTAGATATTAAACTCATCAACAAACTTAGCATGATTTCTCTTGAATAATGAAAATTTGGGTTTTAATATAGATTAATATTACGTGAAATAGATGAGATTTGTTGTAAATTATTTTATACCATAAGTCAGGACTTAGATTATAAAAATTACACCTTAGAGTGCAGATCTAAGGTCTCTTTGAAGTAAAAGCATTCAAATCGACCATTGTAAATTGTTAAAACGCAGCCCAAAGAAATGTAAGAACAAGTTCAAATTAAATGATGGACAATCCCATATCATGTAAACTTATCAATGGTTCAAGGATCATGATCTTGGATTAATTTTCCTGATTTGGAAGGCAAACATGTTGTGATCTTATTCGACCATAGAGTTTTTGAAGCTTCCTCCCTATTGATAAGGATAACTAGAGTCCATATCTATTGTAACCATTGTTATTTGGTTTGTTGTTACACATTTTGTATTTAGATTGATACTTATGTTATAGTTTAGATAGACATTGTCCAGACTTATCCTATAAACTCTTGTAAACTCTATATATGTATTTTATGCTAATCGACATGAATAAAGTGTGTTTACCTCTCTAAATATCTTTTATATAAATATTTTGTGGTCTAACATTCTTCTTCTTTTTCTTCATCAACTAAATATTTCAACTCTTCTAAATATCACAAATCAGCTGCCAATTAAATTAAATTCTACCAATTATCTTGTTTAGAAGGCACAACTTTTACCTCTTTACATAGTCGCAATTTAGCAAAGTATTTTGATGGCACCTACACAGCAGCACCTTAATAAATTAAT
Source organism: Erythroxylum orinocense (assembly GCA_025531955.1). NCBI lineage: Eukaryota > Viridiplantae > Streptophyta > Magnoliopsida > Malpighiales > Erythroxylaceae > Erythroxylum > Erythroxylum orinocense. The sequence continues at coordinate 34,385,876 of JANZLX010000002.1, forward strand.
GATCAATCAAATCCAGCTTATCTTGACTGGTATAAACAAGATCAATTCCAACGTCTACCTTTTTACATAGTCATGATTAGCAAAATATGTTGATCACATCTACACAACACCACCTTAAAAAATTAATAATCAATCAAATCCAACTGATCTTGACTAGTATAAACAAGATCAATTATTTCTTAGCCGAATCATTGACTCTATCAACAAAAGCTTTATTCCTCAAGTTGTTGATGTTTTTTGATAGTTTATATATGTATGATATTATTCATTTTATGGCTCTATCATAGATGTAACCATAAAGTAATGTAAGGTGTACATAACTTGTTAATTATAAAAGAAATGTAATTGAACATCATAAAATTCTTACCAAACGAATTATGGTAGTCGTTTGAAGCTTCCTCTTTATGTCCAACAATGTTTCTTTAATACAGAATCATAAAATGAATAATATCATATGTATATAAACTATCACAAATGTAACCATAAAGTAATTTAAGGTGTACATAGCCTGTTAAATATAAAAGAAATTTCATTGAACATAATAAAATTCTAACCAAAAGAATTATGGTAGCCTTGATATTTCTACAATTTCTTCTAATGAATAAGAATATCCATAAATGTACGAAAAGCTTACCACACCAGCATATGGTGAAGGGCTAATTTTCTTTTTAAATAACAAACATGTTAAGAGTATGAACTCTTTAACAGAAAAAAACCTAATATTTAACGAGTCATATCTATTATAAATTCTAAAAATATATTAAAAATTTTGTAAATTTTTTAAATATTTGTTCATTAAAATAGAGGATTTAAGGAATACATTTAATTAATGTCTATCTTTATAAATATAAAATTTTTAAACACATTTTTAATTATGATTTATAAGTTTAGAATTTACTAATGCATGTTAAATTTAAGAAATTAACTATATTTTTGTTATTGTTGAAGCACTAAATTAAACTTTTTCTTAAATTTTTTTTCTAGTTGAAGGTATATGATAGCTCAAGGTTTATTATTAATGATTTTGATGATAGCTCTATAATATTTCAAAAATCAAATTGGATTTATTTCCTTGTATTGGTAACAATATAATTCTGAAAAGGAAATGATATCATAGGATAAATACTTTCTTTCTTACAGGAACTTTCCCAATGAACTTACCTTATTAGAAAAGATTCCATAATATCTGGAATAATCTTACCAATTACATAATTTGAACAATTAGCTCCAATATTCTTGTCAAAACCTTTATATTAACGTTTGAATATTGGAAGATTCTAGCAGAAATGATATCAAAGATGCAAAGTCAACTCAGAATTAAACTGAAGTAATGACTAGTTGAAGAAAATGTATACATAAGGAAGAGCCACTACATTTGTGAAGCACACAAAGATTTGCGAAATACTTCAACAACATCAAGATTTTTGAAAGTCATAGCTATATCAAACTTCTTGAGCTTTAGAAAGTGAAATCACTTTATTGAGAGAGATTGTTAAACGCTTTATACATTTTTTATTGAGAGCTTGTAGAGACTTGTTAAACATTACGAGTGTGAAAGGATGAAGAACTTTGAAAAATATGTACTTGTGAGCTTGGAGAGGCTCGTAAAATTATGCTACTTGGAGTTTTATAGTGAAATACTCAAGTTGAATACTTAAGAACTGGATGTACGCTTTGTTATAAGTCGAACCAGTATAAATCGACTGTGTCACTCTCTCTCTCTTAACTTTTAAATTTTTTAATTATAGTGTGTGTGTTCAATTTACAAGAGGCTCCTTCACTTTTGGAATAGGCTCTTTCTGTTTTAATATTGCAAGAGGTTTCTTTCATTAACATGCTCCTTTCATTTTTAACGATAACAAGCTCCTTTCTTTTTTTTAAAAGGCTCCTTTAGTTTTTAAAAAGTTAACATACTCTTTTCATTTTTAACATGCTCCTTCTATTTATAGATTTTTCTGTTGAAATTTAGCAGGTTCCTATCATTTACACGAATTGGTAGTAACTTAAAATTTTTAAAGTCACACACAATTCACCTCTCTCTTACTTGTGTTTGCTTTATCATTTGGTACCAGAGTGAGGTTTCACATTTATTGTGTTTTGCAGCACGTGGTAGATCATGGCAAACAATTTAAGAAGCCTTGAAGGATAATCCATCTCAAAGCCTCCTTACTTTAATGGAAACAACTATTCTTATTGGAATCTTCAATTTGTGGATATCAAAATCTGATAAGCTATCAAAGTTGGAGCCACACCTCCTACTACTGATAACGTAGAAATGTGGATTGATGCTGATAGAAGAAATGAACAGTTGAATGCCAAAGCAAGACATTGTCTGATTTGTGCACTATCTCTAAAAGAGTATGAAAAGATATCCTATTGTTCTACAACGAAAGAAATGTGGGACAAACTTCAAGTTACTTTTGAAGGAATGAATGAGGTTAAAAAACGTAGAATAATTCTTTTAGTACATCAATACGAAAATATTTGCATGAAACAGGAAGAAACTATAGACGAATTCTTCAGACGTTTCAACAACGTCATCACAACCTTAAAGAACTTGAGAAAGGTATATATATCTCAATGATGAGCTTGTAGCAAAGATTCTAAGGTCACTGCCAAAAGAATGGAGATCTAAGGTGATAGCCTAGAAACTGTAAAGGATCTCGACACTATTTCACTCGACTACTTAAGAGGAAACTTGATGATCTATGAGGTTGAGCTTAGGCGAGATTGAGGATCTTCATATAGAAGAGGAATGACATTAAAGCAACTGACAAATCAAATCCATCAAATGGTGATGAAAGCAACAGTGAGTTACAAATAAATGGAGATGATGAATTCAATTTCATGGTCAGAAAATATGCATGCTTCTACAAAAAGAAGCTAATGAAGAAAAGAGAAGGAAACAAGAAAATTGGAAATAACAAATTCCCATCTAAAGGTAATAGTAGCAGTAGCAATTGTCAAAATAATCAAATCATATGTTATCACTACAAGAAGCTTAGATACATAAGACCAGAATGTCCTCTTCTTCAAAAAGATAAAAAAGAAAACGTAGAAAGCAAGCTATGATTGTGGTTTGGTCAAATAAGGATTTTGAAAACTAAGAAGAAGAGCCTGAAGAAGTTAGCAATGTTTGCTTTATGGCTGAATTAGGAGACGATGAGATATATTATTCTGACTCCGATATTGAAATTGATAAATTAAGAGATGCATATCATGAACTATATGATCAGTATAAAAAGTTATCAATGCAATATTTCAAAAAAGTTGAGATATGCATGATGCACGTATTAAACAAGTGTTGCCCATCTCATAAAAGCTCAACATCATCAAGCTTTTCTTTTTCCTTCTCAAAGCTCCAAAATAAATGGTACCTATCTCACAAAAGCTACACATTAAACATATATGCACTTTATCGAACTACATATTTGATACAGTACAACATCAGAAAGGGAAAATTCAGTGGAAATCCGACTTATGCCTATATGATTATTGCTTTTCCATTCAATAATAATATGGGCATCCACTTACATATATATAAAGAATAAAGGGACAACTTGGTCAAAGATTAAACATCATAAGAAGTGGTCCTTATATGCAAGTTATGCCATAGAAGAGTATTAAAACTTCAGTTTCTTAGTTACAGGAAAACAAAAGGAAGAAGAAGAAGAACATGACTGCTTAACTAATAATGTTCTCTATAGTTGAACAATATGGTTATCCTTTAAGATATGGTTTTAAAAAACCATACAAAACACGTTTTTTATTAAGACACCTCTAACATAAAGAATTGGAAAGTCTTCTCCAGGGATAAAGTCATTAATGATGTTAATTGCAGCCCAATGAAACCTTGCCAAGTGGATGATCAAGATGGGTATATCTCAAGGTAGGTTATAGTTGCTGGTAGTAGAGTAACAACTGGAATGCTGGATTGACATTTTGAACCCTAGAAATTAAATATGTCGGTTAATTTCCTTTAATTTATACTTATTCAAGTTTCAATAGAAACTTTACCAACATATTTTTATTATAATATTGTTTAATGAATTATTCATATAAATATTTACTCGTTAATATTATATAAGAGATCAAAATAAAATTATCTGCTTAATTAATTTATAAAATAAATTTATCTCCATTAGATACTTAATTGTTATCAGTAATAAAATATGCTTGCATTGATATTGGCAGTAAAAAACTATTCTTGTTTAAAAAATAGTAACTAAAATTATAAAATTAAACAAAAAATAAAATATCTAAATTTCAATTACTAAAAAGGTTATCTTGAGAGTTTGAAATCATGACTTTTCTCTCCTCTCGTCACAAGTTGCAATTTGAAAATGATATTCTCGAGCAAACATTTTGATTTGAAAGCACAAAATAGGAAGTAGTTTTAAATGTGCTTCACACATAATATAAATTGCATTTTTTATGCAAAAGATTATAATATTGACCTATTAATTTTTATTAAAAACATAAATTTTTTTATAAAATGAAATTAAAGTTCTACCTCATTCTCGACAACAAAAATACTCAATGGAAGTCTCGCTAAGATGCAGAGCCTGGAAAGGTTTGATAGTACACAATCTTACTCCTCCCTAATAGAGAAGCTATTTCCGATAGACCCACATGCGAATAGTCATGAAAAAACTACAACATTTTAAAAGGATGTGAATAAATATATAAAATAATAATAATAAATTAATAAATAAAAAGATACATAAAAATACTAATAATAATAATTAATAAGTATTGTAATCATTCTCATCATAAAAAAAAGAATTACATAAATCTAGAAAAATTGATTTATAAAAATAATTTTGCAATTCAAAGAAAGAGTTTTAAATTCAATATAATGAAAATTTGATAAGATTCGGCATTTGTGATATGGCCAATAAAGATTGCTAAAGAAAATTATATTCCCTAGTTTGGTAAGCATAACGCACAAATAAGGAACGAGATCCATTGTTTTCATTATGATGTTTTAACCAACAAACTTGAATATTTAAACTTACCGTCATCAAGACAATTATTGAACATTCTGTTTGTTTGTGTATCTGGGTAAAGTCACAAATTTCTATAGTTCAATATCTAATTTGGAATTTTTTAATCGGGACCGTTGAAATGGAAAATATGAAAAACGATGTCGTTTCATTGTATTTATTTCGTGTCAAAACCTTTTTAACTGAGAAATTTATTTTTGTAACCGATATTTACGGGACCGTATGTTTTAGCTATGAAAAATATTTTGTAAAATCCTTTCGCCACAAAAATAAGTTTAATGTTAAAAATATTTCCAAAATTTTTTAGCTATGAAATATTAGCTAAAAGTCTTTCGCTACGAAACAAAGTTTACAGTAAAAAAACATCACCAAATCTTTTTAGCTATGTATATAAAACGTAGTTTATCCTGAATGTAACTAAGAGTTTTAAATAACCCAGGAAATATTTTAAGTTAGAGGTATTGTTACAGAAGGCTACAATTTTGAAAGTTCATAACCAAAGAGTAACTTTTAGTTACAAATTTCAAATTGTAGCAAAAAAACAAAAAGACAAAACTCCTATTTGCTGTAGTGTGTAGATAAACAAAAGAATAGCCTACAAGACTAGAAAGTACATAGTTAGACTTAATATGAGTTTAACATAACCATTATTTTAATAATAACCTATTAAAAATTTTGTTGATACGTAGGGTTTGAGAATGTTTGATAGTACGCAGCCTTAATCTTAATTAGTAAAGAGACTATTTTGAAATGACCCACGTGAAAAAATCAAAATAAAAAATAATACTTAATAAATAAAATATGAAATAAATAATAAACTAAATAATATCATAAAGATAGACAAGGTAAGATGATGATGATGATGATAATAATAATAAGGCTAAGTAGGAAGGGTAAATTCCTAAAAGGTAAGTACTACATATTTAAAAGTTTAGGCTAAATACAAAATGAAAATGCTAAAAAACCTACGAGAACGACAAAGATCTCTTTATGAGAGATCATTTATCTGTATCCTAGTATGCGACGATTGACCATTACAGGTTATGTCCTCAGTAAGTTCCAGCAGTGTCATATCAATTTTTATCACCTAGCCTTAGTTATTCTTAAGACTTCCTTATTTGTTTTTCTTACAGTCTCTAAGTACAATCTTCTCGCATGTTATCACTAAAGCGTCTAGGTGTCTCCTCTTAATATGTCTAAACCAGCTAAATCTTATCTCTCTTAACTTTTCAACAATAGTAGCTACCTTTAATTTGTCCCTTACTATTACATACCTAACCTTATCTGTTTTAGAAATGTTGCAAATATAACGAAGCATCCTCATCTCCGTCACTATTAGCTTATGACTATGCGCCTATTTGATGGGCCAATACTTGCCCCACAAAGCATAGCTGGCCTAATCACTAAACTATAGAATTTTTACCTTTAATCTTTAGTGATATCTTTTTGTCAAATAAAACTCCTAATGCGCTTCTCCATTTAAGTCACCTTGATATGATTCGGTGAACTTTGTCTTCAACAATCTCTTCATTGCTCTTGATAATAGATCCTAGATACTTAAAACACTCATTTTATAGTTTAACTTCTCAACCAATCTTTATGCCCCAAAAAGTTACACTATACATACTTAGTCTTAGTCCTACTCAATTTAAAGCCCTTTGACTCTAACATATCCCGCTTAAGTTCAAGCTTTACATTGATATCCTCTTTCGTCTCGTCCACTAAAATAATGTTATTAGAAAACAACATACATTAAGGTACATCCCCTTGCATATTCTTAGTAAGCTCATTAGTTACTACTGCAAACAGAAAGAGACTCAAAGAGGAGCCTTGGTATAGCCCAATATTGGTATAAAAATGTTTTTATATCTCCTTCTATTATCCTTATTATAGTTTTTACACCTCTATACATATCTCTAATAACTGGTATATAAGTCTTAGGAACTCCCTTAACTTCTAAACACCTCAACATAATTTCCATAAGTACCCCATCATACACCTTCTTTAAATTAATAAAAACCATACGTAGGTTGCACTGTCTTTCCTTGTAATATCCTATTAATCTTCTAAGGAGATGTAAAACTTCAATTGTGGACCTTCTTGGTATGAAAACAAATTGGTTTTCTAGGATAGAAGGATCCTCTTTCACTCTCTTCTCAATTACCTTCTCTAATAACTTTATAGTGTGATTAAGTAATTTGATGCTTTTATAGTTATTACAGCTTTGATTATGCTCTTTGTTCTTGTATAAAGGAATTAACATACTAAATCTCCACTGATCCAGCATTTTGGTAAACTTCAAGATCACATTAAAAAATTTGCCTAGCCAAGTAAAACCTTCTTTGCTTAGGCTCTTTTACACCTCTATTGGTATCTCATCAGGCCCTACTGCACTACCACTCTTTATCCCCCTCAATGGTTTTTTTTAATGTCCTCCACTATAATCTATTGGCAACAAGCAAAAATATATGATACCTCTCGATGTGCTAAGGTCATCTAAATAGATGTTATCCTCTACGTCTTCATTAGACATCTTCTCTTAGTGTCATTTTCAGCTACAAACACCCACCCTGCTTCATCTTTTATACAACAAACATTATATAAGTCTCTCGCTTTTCATTCCCTAGCTCTCACCAACTTAACAAATATCCTTTTCTCTATCTTTATTTTCTAATCACTAGTATAGTTTCTCGTAAGCTCTACTTTTAGCTTATGAGATTACCTTCTTCACCTCTTTCTTTGCCAGTTTATAACTTTCCCCATTACCTACTCTCTCCACCTTTGTGGTGCTATCCAATAGAGCTTATAGGCAACCTTCTTGACTTAACTAGTGGGGTCTAGATAAGAGAAATAAAATATCACAGAAAGAAAGAAAATTTTAAACACATTATTGAGGCCCTTTGAGAAGTACTTCAAAATATCTGCGTATGGCATAGCTTTATATGTCAATATTTAATATTTTGATGGCAATTTTGTTTGCTATAGCATGCTAACATTACATAACTTCATACAAGTATCCTCGTCAAAGGAAGAACAATGTGAGAATTTCTATAACACAAACTCTTAGAATATTCTGCTTCCAAAAGTATATGTATTTTGTAAGCACCAATACTTGATCAAAGTCTAGAGTTTCACATAAAAAAGACAATAATAGAATCACGACTATTAGAGTTAGTGCCTAATGAATAAAATGAGATAGAAGTAACTTTATAAAGTCTCGTACCAAACCTACAATGGTGTCACTATTTTTCAAAGAAGCCCCTAAGCCTGAATTTCACTAAAAAGAGTCCGTGTGATTTGATTTAGAAAATTAGGCTTTTTCTCAATACTTTATAGGTAACTAAGTTTAATTGTCTAGTAGTTATAATACATGTTAAATTATAAATTTACAAAATAAAATAATAAGAAAAGAACATATTTGACTAATTTTTAAAGCATATGACCCTCTTCTAACATAATTGAAACTACAAGCAAAATAATGCATGAAGACTTTGTATAATTAACCCTTACCATCATATGATATAAATGATCATGTTTTATACATGTAAAAAATTAAAATCTAACAAATTTTGGTGTCTAAAATCACAGAAAAGGCTATTTTCAAATAAAATCCTGCTTATTATTGCATAAAAAGAATAATATTTTATATCATCCTAGAAAATGATGCAGCTAATCAATGACGTGTGTCTATGACAGCATAACTTATTCAATGTTGGACCAAATCTGGCTTCAAATAAAGACTAGTGATTTTTCAGTAATTAATTTGAACTTCGTCAGTATATATAATTTTGTTCATTCTAATTAAACGTATGGAAAAACCACACTTTCATTTATTTAATATGTATTATACATATTTTATACGAGATACCAAGCACACAGCTCACATCAAACCAACTTATTACAGACAAACTACAGCTAGGCACTTGTGTAGTTTAGACACATTCAACTCTTCGTCCTTTTATTGTTGACAGGACACACGACACTCAACGTGGGGGTGGATAATGTCTAGTGTCCCCTATCCACCATTTTTACAATCATAGTAGAAGACCCTAAAGGCAAATCATAAGTAGCTAGGCAGGGTGAGTATTTTAATAGCCACTAAGATTACCATCAAGAACTGTTGTCTGATCCTCAGGTTTAATTTTCATGAACTCTAAGTATGCCTTCCCGTAGAGCTTTTTGGTGAAATATTGATTGAAATATTGTTCCATCACAATCCTTCTATACTTCGGTGGGTTAGTTGCGTTAAGCAGGCAAGTCATAGGTCCAATCTCTGCCTCATACTTGGGATTGACAAAGAAAATAATAGTTTTCCTTTCCTTCTGAGTATTTACTGTCACCTTGTGCTCAATGCTTTTGTAGAGCCCATTGCTCATAATCTATAAAAGTAGACATAAAAAATCAGTAATAATTGAAGAAGAGGTAAGAGATGTACCATAGTCTTGTTCTTCAAATCATAATTCCTAACAACACTTAGTCATCTACATCACTAATAACTCTTGAAAGAAAAAGACTGTATTAGATTATATGTATATCAATAATGTATATCTTATCAATTATATGTTGTTTCTTCATATTTTAGAAAATAGTAGGTTAGGTTTATCTAATAGAATAGGAGCTCAAATCAAATCCCACGTGCCTAATTCCTTTTTATTTTACATTATATTTCCTTATCAAGGTGAAAGAAAGGTAGGGCAAATTGTTGACAAACCTCAAGGATGTCTCCTATATTCACAACAAGAGCATCTGGAAGGAAGGTAATGGGAATCCAAGCTCCATCCTTCTTTATCTCAAGCCCATCAACACCATTAATCTGGTTCAGAATGGTGATGGCACCTGCATCTGAGTGTGGTGTAAAGCCCACAACCAGCTCTGGCTGAGGACATGGTGGATAGTATGTCATCCCCACTGATTGCATTCCATCATCGAACATCTCCTTCATCTCCTGTAGTCCTATGTTTAGAACCTCTGCAATGAACCCAAGTAGTTTCATGGCAAGTTTTTGCATTTCCAATATGTAGGACTCGAAGTTGTCCCTGCATGCACAAATTATATGAAGAAAATTTAAGAAAATTGTAATTAAAGAACAACAATCAAACTATGCCAAAAAGTGGAAAAGATGCAAAGGACCTAAGGGATGAAGGGAGCTCTGAGAAGAGACGTTGGTTTCTTCTGTTTAAAGGGTTTGTTTGGATATAAAACCTATCACCCCAGTCGAGTTGTCCTCCAGTTCTTATCATTGCTCCATATCCTTCAGCCTCATCTGGCTTTCTCTTGCATTTCGTTTTCTCTTCAAGAGGAAGTTCATAGAATTCCTCAAGTGCGTGTTTCATCGTATCCATCAGCGAAGAGCTAACTCCATGGTTCACCAACTGTACCAAACAATATCCTCACAACTTTAGGTTTTGTCTTTTGCATGTATATAGATGCTCATCTTTCGGTTAGATATCTGATCAATTAACAAAAGTAATTAATTTTTTTTAATCAGGAAAAACAGAAGCTTGATACATGTTAGTTAATTATCTGGGTCCAATAAAGTATCTGAGATCTCTTTTGCATGAAATTAAGCCACCAAAATAAACCTTTCGATGGAAGCTTAAACAGTAATGAATTTCTACATGCACAACCAGATGAAAGAAAATCGAAGAAAAATGAGAAAAACCTGAAAGACACCCCATTCTTTGCAAGCAAGGTGCAACTTTTCAAGTTCAAGTCCTTTGGATTCCATTGAAACCAACATGTTGACGTCAATGGTAGGGATTGAAACCACTGGAGCAACAGTAGTATCAAAAGTACTAGGTGCTTGCAATTCGGGGCGTAGATAGGGTTTCGGGACAGAGATCATGGGGTCTTTAAGAAGCTCCTGAAGACTAAAAAATGAATCCAAGTTTTTATGAATAGCTGCCTGATCTGAGTGTGCCATTTTCTTTTGTGCTATATCGTGATGGAGTGCAACTATACGACTAGAAGTGACTGCTTAAACAAGGGTTGCCAAGCTTCACATGAGAACATTATGAGAAGTTGCATATACATAAAGAACAAAGGGAAAACCGTGTCAAAGATTAAACATCATACGAAGTGTTCCTTATGCAAGTCGTTACATGAAACTTCAGTTTCTTAGTTATCAGAAAGTCAAAAAAACAAAAACAAAAACAGAACCGGTTAACCAATAATGTCCTCACGATCATCTTTTGGAGCTGATGAATTGACTAAAATTTATTTTCAACTGTTACGTGTTATCTAAGGCATCTTTAGCCCACGTGCTTAAATAATTTTCTACAGTTGATTTTATTTAAGACACCTCCAAGTCTCCAACACGAGGAGCCGGAAAGTCTATTAATTAAGACAACTCCAAGTCTCCAACACGAGGAATTGGAAAGTCTTCTCCAGGGACAACGTCATCCGTACCAATGTTAATTGTACCCAATGAAACCTTGCCAAGTGGACGGTTTATCTGAAGGTAGCTAGTAGTTGCTGTTGGTAAAACAGCAGCTGGAACGCTGGATTGCCAATTTGAACCCTAGAAATTAAATATGCCAGATATAATTTATACTGAGGGATCAAGTTTCAAATTAACTACCGTTCACCTAATCACTAAACATACATAATTTTTAAATATTTCTATTATAATACTATTTAATAAATTATTCATATAAATATGTTATGAATATAAATGAAATATCACCAACATTTCCAACTTACTTGATACTTACGATTTCATAAATTTTTTATTATTTATATTTTCTGATAATTTTATGAATGGCAAGATCTTTCATAATTATGAAAAGAAGATGTTTGTAATTATAGAAAGATAATCATTATTACATTAAACATTAATTATAAAAATAAAAATTTATAACTAAAATATGATAAGATCACATTGATTCATTATCATCTCAGCATCTAGTTGAAGTCTCGCTGAGGAGTGAGGTCTAGGGAAGTCCGATCACTACAAGAAAATTACCGATTGCCGACAGATAATTGCCGATAGAAATAATACCGTTGAAAATTAGCGATGAAAAATTACATTCCGTCGATAAAATTTTCGTAATATATGGTAATTTGCAACAGACAAAACATCAATCGGTAAAGCTGGATGGGAAATTATTCCGCTAATTTTTGCGATAGAATAGGAATCATCGTCGGAAAATGTGACGTGAATGATGGACAGCAAAATAAGTGTCGTTGTTTACCGATGAAAGTATATTCCGTCGGTAAAGTTGGAAGTTAAACGTTATCATTTGCTTCGACTGCAATCCAATTGGGGTGTACCGATGAAACTAGATTTCGTTGGTAAATCATCGAAGGAAGGGTTATTCCATCAGTAAAATTAAAATTTTAACGCCACCGTTAGCTTCGCCTTCAACATTTTTGATAAATCGAAAACGACATCGTTAGTAGATGACATCGTTTTCATTAAAGTCTAACTTATCCACAAAACCCACCCCCTCCGTTCGTTGATGTTGATTTTCTCGTCGCTTTCTTTTCTTTATTGCTGTCGGTTATGTGTCGTCGTGTGCGGGCTTCGGTTTCCTTCTGACCGTCCATCTTCTTCCTTCTGCATCCATCTTCTTCCTTTACATGCTTTAGTTCCCTTCTGCGTTTTCGTTCTGCATCTTCGTCGTGTTTTGGTTCCCTTCTTCCTTCTCGTGCTTTTGTTCCCTTTTTTCTTCTGTGTCTTCGTTTATTTATCGATTAAGGTTAGTGGGTTTTGTTTTGTACTGGGTTTTGTGTACTGCTTTCATAATTTCTAAACTGTGTTCGTGTGGATGTTGAAATTTATTCAAAAATTCTGTCCAAAAGTTGAAGTTTAACTATCTAGCAAAAAGATAGGTTTTAGCTTGGAGACAATTGACCTTACATCCTAATTTCTTCGAGAACTTGTCACACAAACAAAGATAACCTAAACATGTTCTCGTACATGCTCATGACCTTCAAATCTGCATTCCCAAAATAAATTCTCATATATTTGATTTAGGAATTACTAAGCCAATATAGGTACAACACAAACCTATATTTGTGACATGATAATTTTATGTAAATTAGGGTTTTTTTTGGTAATTATAAAGAACATGGTGTTGAAGTTCTAAATCAAAAACTTTCTTAAGTGCAAATATACAAATCGTATCTTATAACATAAAAAGTATCTTCCAATGAGGAATATAATAGTCACCCAACAATTGTCGTAAATTTTATTAAGATAAAGAACAAGATAAATAAATAAAAATTAAATTGAGAATAAAGAATTGATAATTAAACAATGAATAAATAACAACAGTCAAATGATTGATTGATTAGTGATAAAAATTAGAAATTACTTTTATCTTTATTTATTTTTACTTTACCTTTTTGATTTAATTATATTTAATCGTAGTTATCTAATTATTATGATTACCCTCTCTCAAAATATAATAAAATAATCTCAATTAAAACATATAGAAATTAAATTGTGATCGCTTGATTTATCAGAACTCTTCTTAACCATGCAATTCTTCAATTGTCTATTAATTTGATTTTGGAGAGATCACAAGGGTTGGCAATAGATACAACCATTTTTATCAACCCTGGAACTATTCTTTTGGCTGATTTTATTTCCACATTAAATTACGCTAACAATATTGACGAATGCTGGCTTCTAATGGCATATTTGAGAAACATTTCATATTTCCCTTTCTAATTGGATGATGATAGAAAGCATTGGTTAAGAGAGGATGGTAAATGGATGAGACTTCAGGAGGTGCGTCGAATCCTGTTTCAAATTGAAGTTAATCAGCTTGTTTGGAGCAATACATTTAACACCATTCTTAATTACATCAGTTGCAGGAAATAATTGGCAACTGGCTTTTGAATCAATGTGAGGACAAAATGCTTATGGCATGGAATAACATAAATGTTCCTTTTACATTATGGCGTACCTCCTCCCTTTTCGTATGGAAAAGGGATTCACGACCCTTAGATCATTGCCAATGTTTCTTCTAGATTCCAGATTCCCAGTGCATTCCTTGAATTAGTTTGGCATAATCACCCAAACTTAGGACCCTAGAATTAGTGTGTTCCTTGAATTCCAAGTGCTTACCTTTTTTGTATGGAAAAGGTGCACAGTAATGTATATCTTATCAATTATATGTTATCATTTGTAATAAACGCAGTGATTACCGGATTGGGTTGTTGATACTGGACATCTAGACGAATAATCGAGAAATTAATAACCGGAACCAAACTTACTTTGAAAGCATATTGAAAATTTTAATATGGGTCAAGTGTAGAGCCCATTAACAAGAATTGGAATTGGATCAACTATCGTCAAAATAACTAGAACTAGTTATTTGGTTAGTTGGCCCCTACCACTTATAAACTACGTAACATTTTCATATTTAGTCGATAGGAGATACTCTAATAAAAATGGCTACTATATTCATAGAAAGAGCATCAAGAAGGAAATTAATGGGAATCCAAGCTCCATCTTTCTTTATCTCAAGCCCACTGGTTTAGAATGGTGATGGCCGCTACATCTGAGTGTGGTATAACGCTGACAACCAACTCTGGCTGATGACATGGTGGATAGTACATCATCCTCAGTAACTACAACCCATCATCAAACACCTCCTTTAACCCAATTTTAGAACCTTTGCATTGAACCCAAGTAGTTTCATGCCAAGTTTTTGCATTTCCATTATGTAAGAGTCCAAGTTGTTCCCATATGCATAAATTATATAACGAAAATAGAAGAAAATAAGTAACTAAAAAACAATGAAATTCTAAAAGGATGTAGTTTCGTAAAATTTTTGATTCAGTAGCAATTGTTTTTAGCACAAGCAAAAGAAAAAAGAAAAATTAAACACACAATTGCAAATTAACATTAGAAATTTGTTAACGTAGTTTGACACACTTTGCCTACGTTCCTCACCCAGCTTAATACTTTCACTAACGGCAATAGTTTTATACGAGGGTTTATCGAGCCGATTCACTTATCCCTTGATACTATCTCTTGTCCTCACAACTCATAAAAGTAATTCACACCCAATAACATGACCGACTCATGCTAAGCTCAATAGAGAATTTTCTCAACAACTTTTAATGATAAAGATAATAAAGAAACAACTGAAGTGATTAAAATAATAAAGAACAAAAATAAATACGTATTTGAGATAAGAAAAACGACTTCCATAATAAATTCAACTCCTTTAATGATAGATTAGAAAGTTGTTCACCAAGAGTGCTACTGTAGTCTTCCAATATTAACACCAAAACACCACACACACATCCGTAGAAAAATCCCCAACAAAATAAATGTTGCTCCTTTAATGACATATCGACAAGTTGTTCACCAAGAGTGCTTCTGTAGTCTTCCAATATTAACATTGAAACATCACACATAACCGCAGAAAAATCCCCAACAACATAAATGTTTCTTGAGTGAAACGTTGAGAAAATATGAATTGCAAAATACACAACAACTCCAGGAATTTTTCGCACAACACCTCCACTTTCGACAGCCACTAAAACAAACACGATCAATAACCGATCAGTCAAAAAAAAACTTACGTAAACACCACAAAAGAATAACGGCCATAATTGCCCTCAATGGTGGTTCACGAATGGAAAAGAACAAATCTAGCCGTTAACAATTATGCAACCCACTAAAGTCAGGCAACAAAAATAGAAAAAAGATACAGTAGCAATCATACCACACAATCACAGATCAACCCATCCAAATCATGCAAAAAAAAAATCACAGTTGTAAAACCTCCAAATCAACGACAAAGACTAGAGAAAAACCTAGCTAAACAGATTCTGCCAAAGTCACGTGATTCTTAACAGAAAAAATAGCAACAAATAGAATGATGTCTTGATACAATCAGTTACTAAATATCATAAAAAAAATAACCTAGAAATCCTAGCAGCTAAGTCACCCAAAACCTATTGTTTTTTCCCTCCAAAAAACAACACTTCAGCCCACTACATACGTAAATCCCAACCATACTACACCTGCAAATCATCAAACCAAATCTCTAGAAATTTGCTTCCTTAAATAGCCATTATCCTAAAATAGGATATACATTAAATCCCATCTTGATTAGGATTTTAAATCAAATCAACCGTAGCTTGAAAGAGTCCCATATAAGTCCAACTAAGTCCAATTACCAAATAATGCTCAAAATTAAATAATAAGATATCATAACCTATATCTTAATCATCTCCTCGTTTTTGGCATTATTTGTCACATATTGAAACTCCCCTTAAAGAGTATAATTGGACGTATAACATCAAATTCACAAACCATATGGAGACTCCCCCGTAATTAAACAACAAGATCCAAACATAATCAAATATCCAAATTCAATAAATACACAACCATCAAAACACCCAAACATAAATAAAAACATCCAAACAATAATGTTCCCCCCACTGGGACAAAAATTGCGAAAAAAGTACAATAAGGAAGCATCCAAAAATCGAAGATCCCGCTACTTCAGCTGATGAAGAGCACCAATTCCCACTTGGAAAATACCTTCAATTCGATCACTTTCATTGAATAGAGTAGTATGATGATTAATGGATGAAGAAGGTGATGCATCAGAAGATCCAGACGAAGTATAGGGTAAATCCACCACGTGAGCTTGTTTATTCACATTTAGGATTCGTGGCGAAATATTCATCAATGTTAGCAGCTCAAGAGAATTCAAATCCAACCCAGGAACACCATTTGCATATAAAAATTGAGTGATTAAGCATGGAAAGTATTACAAGGAATGAGGCTTACCACTAATTGCTAACATTGCTTCAATGATGAGTTTGCCTAAATTAAAAATTTCCCCATTTCCAATGGCGTTGCATAGCTTACGCTGGATAAACCGAAACCACATGCGTGCTCGGCAACCAATTAGGCAATACCAAATTATGAATCACAAAGTATTTTTGCGTTAACATAGAAGCACGCAAAATCGAAGTAGATGGCCATACTGTTAATCCACCTCTAGTTAACACAGTTGCCATCATATCATTTGTCACATTCCAATCATCTCTATAAACATGATCCCCAAGCAGATTGTCAAACCCTAAAAATAAATTCAATCTATCAGGATCAAATTGAATAAATCTACCTCACATACACCAGTTGATAGCATACAATAGATTCAGTGAAGATATATTTATCCAAATTACAGTAGAAATCTTTTACTAAAGTAGAATCAAAGTGTTGCAGTAATACAACATTCAATAAGTTTCTTTAAGTCAACAGAACATCCAAACAAAACTATTGAAATTTATCGAAATCTATAGGATGATCAAGAACTAACCTGATGTTTGCGATGGTGTCCCATTTTTGTGTTGCAACAAAAGTGTAGAACTTATATGACACAAAATTATCAACCGACATTTTAATGGGAGGGCTTCTACATGGTGATTGGACTGATTTTTGAGCCAATTTCTTTGTCAATTTTTGAGGAGAAGCAATTGGGGTAGTTGATGGTGACATAGTTGTAGAGCTAGGGATAATATCCTCAACAGGAGCCTCATTGGCATCAGATTAAGAATAGATCAAAGAAGATGACACACGTAGAGCATCTGTTAAAGAAGTGCTCTCAAGGCAATCACCTTTAGCACTTATTGTACAAATCATTTTATGATTAATAAAGGCATTTTTTATTATCACCTTTAGCACTTATTGTACAAATCATTTTATGATTAATAAAGGCATTTTTTATTATTTCGATGTTCATACATTTATGGATTTGATGTTAATCTTAAATTGATTCAATGAAGTCCTTAATATAAAATATAGCATAGAGGAAATCATGATGAGATCATGATAATGAGATTCTTATCATATGTAATTATATTAGTATGTAAACTTTCCCTAGTTAAAAGATTAATGAGATGGGATCTCATTAATTCGGATAGACTAGTGCATGTTATACTCCTTGATTAGATCAAGCAGTAGATCTCATAAATTGAAGACATGAGTTGTTTAAAGTTAATATGTGGATGCTTACTAAGGGTAGTAAGTACATTGGATTGACTTACTATAAGATAATCATATGGATATTCTATTCCAGTGTCAATGATTGTCTCATCATAGCAATGGTGCAAGTATCCTTTAACTTGAAGTACTTAAGGATATCTCGGATGCTGATTCTGTGCTTTGATTCCATTCATCGATGCCTTTCAAGGGTTATTTATCGAGTGGTGATTGGGTACAATTTGAGGTATTTGGAGGTAATTGAGTAGCCAATAAAAGATTCACCACTCTTGATAAAAGGAGATGATACTTAAGGCCTCTTGTCGGGGTCATTACTCGGGAGTCTCTGGCCAGAGCAAATATGTGTCATTAAGAGAGTCTTCAATGATACGTAGAGTAATGAGATCCTCAGGATAAGATATAATAACACTTAGACTAGATATGACGTAGTCAGTCTAGTGGGAGTTGACACTTTGACCATACTCTAAACCAAGTAGGATATAGATGGTGAAAGGACAAATTGTATGGCAACATTACGTACAAAATGGTTCGTAGTTAAACCATTGACTTTTCGGTCAATTAGGAGTTATAACGTGTTGCTAAATACTGCTTTTGACTTGAATTAAGTGTTAATTTAAGTGGCCAACATAACCAGGAACCTAATAGGTCATACACATAAGAAATCCGAAGGATGAGTAAAATGGTCTTCAATGGTGATTTAAGATATGAGAGAGTGTTTTGGTATATCGCGATGTGATCTTGGTAGAAAATGTTGCATGGAATGGATTAGAAACAAGTGTTATTGGCTTCCATTAATGCATGTTATTCATGGTCTTTAACTTCCTATAACTTCCATTAATACATGTTATTCATGGTCATTAACTTCTCATAACTTCCATTAATGCATGCTATTTATGACCATTAACTTCCCATAACTTTCCAATAGTGATGAGGGTTAGGGAAGGCCAAATAGTGCAGAAAATTGAGATGATTTTTGTGCATCTTGTGTAAGAGACAAGAAAAGAAAAGGAAAGGTTCTTTTTCTTACATGCACACTTTTTCTCTCTAATTCTCTCAAGAGTTCTTGTCTTTGCTAGGACAAAGAAAGAATTCTAGCCATCTCCTAGTGAGGTTTCATCCTTCTATCCTCGTATGGATTTTCATTAGAGAAGGTCTACATTGATCGATGTGGTTTACGACAACCCAACACGGAGAAGATTAAAGAACGAAGAAGATCGTCATAAAGGTATATAAACATCTTACATTTCATGTTTTGTTTTTTTTTTCTATATCTATATGCATGAGTAAATATAGTTTTTGAGGTTTCATTTTATTTCTGCTACGTATATTTGATATATATTATGTATGAGATGCATGATCAGAACCTAACAACATCCTCGTGTCCCGATATCTAATCTCGAATAAAGGAGGAGTCAAGAATCTCAATGGGTACTTCCAAGGAAGACCCATCACTAGTTATCAATCTCCCACGTGTAGGATGAATTGAAGTTGACTGGAGTGTTGAGTGGGATCGGCGGTAGAGGGAATAGATGCCAACAGTGACTTCTCCAGAATAAAAGATTAAACTTGACGCTTTATCTTTCCCATTTGGACTCCAGAAATAAAAAATCCAAGGAAAATGAAGATTGATGTTATCGATGTACAGAGAGAACTGAGAGAGAGAAACCCAAATGATGAGAGAGGTTAGACTATTATGAGGGGGAAGACAATGGAGCCAAAATACAAAATAAAGAAGGGAGGGAATGAAATTATAATGGGAGGCTACTAAAAATGAAAGAAGACAAATTAGGGATTTTAATCCCTTCCAGATTTTTCCTTGTTTTAAATACATTAAAAATTTAAAGTCCATAATTCAAAGCCCCTCAAAGAAATTCAAAACTGAATGAGTCAAGAGGTTTTGGAAAGATATCCACCAATTTTTTTCAGTAGACACATATGCAAGAGGCTATTTTGTTCTCCACAAGCTCTCGGATAAAATGATACTTTAAGTTGATGTGTTTTGTTCTCAAATGTTGAACTGGATCCTTCGAGATTTCTATTACACTCTTGTTATCACACAGGATTGTCAACACACCCAGATTAATTCCATAATCTTCTAACATCTATTTCACCTAAAGAAGTTGTGAATAACAGCTAACTGCAAAAATATATTTTGCTTCTACAGTTGACAACAAAATTGAATTTCGCTTTTTATTGTACCACGAAATCAAATTGTTACCTAAGAAGAAATAACCCCCTGAAGTTCTTTTTTGATCATCTAAATTTCTAGCCCAATCTGCATCACTATACTAGGCTAGATAAGACGTGGAGTCACATGTATACCAAATTCGAAATTAAGAGGTACCACTAATATATCTAATAATCCTCTTTATCTCTATTAAGTGTGTCTCTTTTAGGTTAGCTTGATAGCAAGGACATACTCCTATGCTATAACAGATATCTGATCTACTTACAGTTAAATAAAGTAGACTACCAATAATGCTTTTATATAAGCTAACATCAGTGTTTTTGTCTTTTTCATCTTTGTTTAACTCTATAGATACACTCATAGGAGTTCTAGCATGTTGAGCATTCTCAACTCCAAACTTCTTCACTACATTCTTTGCATATTTAGTTTTTGATACAAATATACCATCCTTCACTTGTTTAATTTGCAAAACCAAACAGAAGTTGAATTTACCTACCATGCTCATCTCAAATTCATGCATCATCAAATCCATAAATTTGTCCACCATTTTCAGATGAGTGGAACCAAACACAACATCATCGATATAAATCTGTGCAATCATCAAATTAGATCTGAATTTTTTAAGAAATAAGGTCTTGTCAACAATACCTCTTTCATAGCCTTATCTAATGAGATGTTAAGTGAGCCTTTCATACCAACCTCTTGGAGCTTGCTTAAGTTCGTACAGTGCCTTCTTTAGCTTGAAAATGTGATTAGCATAGAATAAAACAATAAAACCTTTCAGCTGCTCAACATATGCCTCTTCTTATATAAACCTATTCAAGAATGCCTCTTTTACATCCATTTGGTAGAGCTTGAAGTCTTTCACACACGTTATACCCAAAAACAATATAATCGACTCAAGTCTTGCCATTGGTGCAAAAGTTTCGTCAAAATCTATTCCTTCAATTTGAAAATAACCTTGAGCAACTAACCTTGCTTTATTTCTAGTCACGTTGGCTTTTTCATCAGTTTTATTACGAAGCACCCATTTTGTTCTGATCACATTCACATCAGATGCTCTTGACACCAATTGCCAAACATCATTGCGAGCAAACTGAGTCAATTCTTCTTACATAGCTAGTGTCTAGAACTTATCTTATAAAGCTTCTTTACCATTTTTAGGCTCAAATAAAGAAGTGTAACATAAGAGTCCCGCGAATTCTCAATGATCTACTCTTTTTCCTTCCCTTGTTTTTCTTCTCTCACTAAATTCCCCAATAACGTTCTCCACTAGATGACTTCTTCTGATCCGTGAAGGAGGATCCCTGTTTAAATCACTTTCTCTGAGTTTTGATTATTCAAAGGAATTATTTTCGCATTAAATGTCATGTTGGTTTTGTCATCCGAAGCAACTGATCGCTCTTCTATTTGGATAGTTTCTTCACCAACAACAACTAACCACAAATCTAGACAATTTTTGCTTCTTGTTTCGTTGCTTGTTTAAACTAATTCTCAAGGCTGGTTTTGTAAATTTTCTTTTGCTACTTTACCATTTAATTGAGACACATCATTTATCAAAACATTTATGGACTCTAGCACTTTCTTGGTTCTTTAATTAAACACTCTACATGCTTTCCTGTGGATTAAATATCCAATGAAGATCCCTTCATCACTCTTGCTTTCAAATTTTTTGAGTTGTTTTAATCTCTAAGAATATAACATTTACTACAAAAACATGAAAGTAGCTTATATCTAGTTTCTTTCCCTTCCAAAGTTCATACGATATCTTGTTAAAGATAGTTCTAAGATGAACCTTGTTGCATATATAGCATGCCATGTTCATTGCTTCCTCCCAAAACTACATTGACATTTTTCTTCCATTCAACATAGATTTGGCCATTTCTTGAAGAGCACGATTCTTCCTCTCTGCAACTCTATTTTGTTGTAAAGTTTTAGGTGCTGAAAATTTTTGTATGATACCGTATTTTTCATAGAAATCGTTGAAGCTTGTATTCTCAAATTCCCTTTCGTGATCTGATCGGATTCTTAACACTGTCATATTTTTCATATTCATGACCTGCACACATAGGCTTCTAAAAGTCTTAAAAGCATCTAATTTTTCTTTCAAGAATGATACCTAAGTATATCTAAAATAATGATCAACACAAGTTAAAAAATATCTCATTCCATCAATGCTAGCACGTTGTGTTGGACAAACCAAATCAATGTGAATTAATTCCAATATACGTGAGGAAGTAGCATGTCTAACCTTTTTATGTGGCATTCTCATCTATTTACCCATTTGACATGCACTACATATCGTCTTATCTTCTTTGTTCATTGTGGGCAAACCTCTTACAACTTCCAATTTCTTTAACTTGCTAATAAGCTCATAATTAACGTGCCTAAGCTTTTGATGCCATAGATTTATATTGTCATTATATGAGGTTGATTTACAAGTAGTAGTGACCTGCAACGTATAACAATTGTCTACTAGTTGTTTATCACTCACAAGACATTCTCCTTGTTCGATTAACACCTGCACTCATCACTTGTAAAATTAACCAATAAACCATCATCACAAAGTTAGCTTATACTCACCAAATTGGCTTTTAATCCATCAACGTGAAGCACATTCTTGAGTTGTGGTAGTCCATCCACGTATAGTATCCCTCTTCTAATAATTGAAGCCTTCTTTCCATCACCAAAAGTCGCATGGCTATCTACACAACTTTGATAATCAGTCAAATAACTCCTTTCTCCTATCATATGGCACGAAAATCCACTATCAAAATACTAACCGTTATGAGAAGTAGTCTTCATAGATTTAAGAATTAAAAGAGCTTACAATTGACCCGTTTTAACCCAAGTATGCTTTAGTGTCATAGGTTGCTACTGGAAATTTAATGAACAGTATATAGATTTTCAGTGTTGATTCATTTAAAACAACATTTGTAATAACTTATAACATATTGGCCTTATATGCCCAATAACTCCACAAAAATGACATGTATGTATGAACCTCTGATTTTCTTAAAATTTCTCCTTGGACAGATTTAGTTGTATCATTATTCTCATTTTTAAACTTAGAACGTTCACCTTTAAAGCCAATACCTTTGAGATCTCCTTTGATCTTACTAATTTCTAGCAACTTTTCTAACTTTTTGGTGCCTCCATTTCACATTCTTATCCCATTTTTCCGTATTTACTAGCTTCATCTTTATCTCGTTCAGCTCATCTATTATAGATAATAATTTCATCTCTAGATCTTGAATGGTGTTCTTCATGGTAGATTTTTCCTTCTTTAGCTTTTCATTCTTCTTACATGTTTGCACCCACTTTGCATACATTAACTCATAAGCTTTGTAAATATCATCACTTTTGTTCTCTAAATCACTGTCATGATCTAAAATTAAACTTTGAACTAACTCATCTATGTTTGTCCCAAAATTCTGAACTAATTTATCCATGGTTTCATCATCAAATTCTTCCTTTTTGGTTACTGTTAAACAAGCAATTAGACTTTTGTTATCTAAAGCAACCAACACAGCATTACTTGGAAATTCGTCTTCACTATCATACTTACTTTCGAATTCATTCTCACCCTAAGTGCTAATATAAGACTTCCCTTTTCTCTTCTTCAAGATGTTAGCACATTCTGCTTACACATGTTTTAAGCCTTGACATTCATGACATTGAATCTTCTTCACTTTTCTTTCACCCTTTTAAGTTTGAGTTTGTTATTTAAAATTGCTATTTGACGTGCTCCCAAAATTTTCCTAAACTCAAGTCTATCCTTTTTCACTTTCTTTAACTCCTTACTAAAATTTCTTGCCAACAACACCAGATTCTCATTCTCGTCAGATTCGTCTCCTATATCATTCACAACTTTACCAATTTCCACTTGCAATGCCAACCCCTTGCTTTTCACTTATTTATCCCTAAAATTGGTAAAAATTCTAATTACTTTAACCAACGAAAATTCATTGATATCATGAGCTTCTTCAATGGTTGCAATTTTCAGTATAAACCTCGGAGGTAATGATCTCAATGTATTCTTAACAAGTTTCAGGTTAGAACACTTCTTCTCGAGTTGATGTATTTGGTTTGCTATGTCATACAGTCTCTCATGAAAGTCTCCAATAGTTTCACTCTCATCCATCTTCAGTTCCTCAAATCTCGTAGTTAACAACTGAAGTTTTAGGCTATCACAGATTTCGATCCCTCATGTATAGTTTGCAAAGTGTCGCATGCTTCTTTGTCGATTCATAAGCTGATATCATTGAAAAGCGACCTTCATCAACAACACTAAATATGGCATGCATAGCTTGAGAATTTTCAAGTGCTCTCTCTTATTCAGCTTTTGTCCACTCAGATGCATCTTTTAGTACAACTTCTCCCTTGTCATCAGTTATCACTAGATACATCCAACCATGTAACACTAAGTTCCATACTTTTGTTCCCTATGCTTTAATAAATACTCTTGTCCATGATTTCCACGCAAGATAAATGGAACCATCCAACAACGGTGGTCTAGTAATTGATGCTCCTTCTCTTATAGCCATATTTGCGAAACACGAATCAACACCAACTTGCCGTATCTAGTTCTGATTTGATGACATGCTCTGGTACCAATTGAAATTTTGAAAGGGTGCAGTTTCACCGAATTTTTTATTCGGCAGCAGTTGTTTCTAGAAAAAATTGAAAAAATTAAACGCACAATTGCAAATCAACACTAGAAATTTGTTACGTAGTTTAGCATACTTTGCTTACACCTGCGGGACCCTCACCTAGCTTAATACTTTTACTAACATCAACAGTTTTATATAAGGTTTTATCAAGTTGACTCACTCAATCCTTGACACTATCCCTTGTCCTCATAGCCAATGAAAGTAATTAACATCTAATAACACGATCAACTCGTGCTAACCTCAATAGAGGATTTTCTCCACAACTTTTAACGATAAAGATAATAAACAAACAACTTAAGTGATTAAAATAATAAAGAACACAAATGAATACACTTGAGATAAGGAAACAACTTCCCTAACAAAGCAACTCCTTCAATGATAGATCATAAAGTTGTTCTCCAAGAGTTTTGCTATAGTCTTCCAGTATTAACATCAAAATACCACACACACAGCCACAGAAAAATTGCCAACAAAATAAATGTTTCTTGACTAAAATGTTGCAAAAATTTGAACTACAAAATACACACCAACTGTTGGAATTTTTTGCACAACACCTCAATTATAGATAACCACCAAAACAAACAAGATCAATGACCGATCAACCTAACAAAACTTACACATACACCACAAAAGAACAGCAACCAGAATTGCCCTCAATGGTGGTTCAAGAATGGAAAAGAACACAACTGACCTTTAACAATTATGCAGCCCTCTAAAGTCATGCTAGAGCAGTAGAACATCAATAGTCATATTACGCAATTACAAATCACCCAGTCAATTCACGTAAAAACAAAAAAAATCACTAAACCTCTCAATCAATGACAAAGACTAGAGAAAAACCCAACTAAAATGATTCTGCCAAAGTCGTGTGATTCTTAACCAAAAAAAAAAAGCAACAGATAGAATGATTTCTTGGCACAATCAACTGCTAAACATCATCACAAATAACCTTAGAAATCTTAACAGCCAAGTCACCCAAAACCTATCAGTTTTCTTCTCCAAAAACGATAACACTTTAGCCCACTACACATATAAATCCTGGCCACATTATAGCTGCAAATCATAAAACCAATCTCCAGAAATATGCTTCGTTAAATAGACATTATCCCAAAATAGGATATACATTAAATCTCATCTTGATTAGGATTTTAAATTAAATCAACCTCAGCTTGAAAGAGTCCAACTAAGTTCAATTATTAAATAATGCTCAAAATTAAATAATAAGATATCATAACCTATATCTTAACAAACAATAATCAAACTATGCCAAAAGGTGGAAGAGGTGTAAAGGTCCTAAAGGATGAAGAGCGCTAGGAGAGAGCTAGGAGGAGAGACGTTGGTTTGTTCTGTGTAAAGGGTTTGTTATTATAAATTTTTTAATATATGTTCATTGAAATACAGGATTTGAGAAATACATTTAATTAATGTCTATTTTTTACAAATTTAAAATTTAGAAGACATGTTTAATTATGACCTATAAGTTTGGAATTTACTAATGAATATTAAATTTAAGATATTAACTATATTTTTATTAGATGTTGAAGCACTAAATTAAACTTTTTTGTTAAGTTTTTCCAGGCCAAGGTTTATTGATGATGCACGACTTAAATAAGTGTTGTCCATCTCACGAAAGCTCCACATCATTAAGCTTTTCTTTTTCCTTCTCAACGCTCCAAAATAAATGGTACCCATCTCACGAAAGCTACACATCAAGCATTTATGCACCGATCGAACTACATATTTGACATTGTACAACCTCAGAAAGGGAAAATTCGGTGGAAATCTGACTTATATCTTTATGATTATTGCATTTCCAATCAATAAGATGTGGGAAGCCACTTGCATATATATAACCATAATTTCTTTGAAATGTATTAAGTCACGTTGTTTTTGCTAAAAATGTCATACTCCTATGTTATAAAGGTGGTGTTAATAATCATAAAGATTGAAGTTGACTCTCACAACCCAATTCTAAGCCCGTTGTATTTAACCCCCTTTTGCGATTTAATGAATCCAATCTATTTCCTTCTTAAATTCAACAATTATACATACTTTTACGTGGAATTGAAAGCATTTATAGATACAAGAGGGCATGAGCATGCATAATTGGTAAGATTAGGTAAAATTGATCTGAGAAAGCAACAGACCTACAATCTTCTTATTGCCTATTCATCATCACAATGACTCAGTTCCAAATCCAAACAAAACCCTTCCCATTATTGCTACATTAACAAAAACATGCACACTTTTCCTTCTCCTAGTTAAATAACTCTTATAGTCCTGAAATGAACAAAACAAGTATCATCACTTTTAATTCTTATCCTGTTCAAAGACTAACCAGAATAATAATATAACCTTGTAAAACCCTTATATATAATTAATATATCATTATAAATAAAAATTATTTACTACGTAAGGAGTCGGCATAGAAAAAGACAAAAACAGAAAAGCAACTCGTGAAAAAGGGTTGCAGGTGCAGCGTGGCCTTTTTGCTCTAAAGCAAAGCAATAAAACTGTTAATCAGAAAACACTTTCAAATAGTTACGAGGCCACCTCTTCCACAGAAACTTCTCCAATATTTCAGTCAATGGATATTATAATATTTCAGTCACTAGATATTAGCTTGTATTTGACAATTGATTGATAAATCAAACACATTCAAGAGGGAACTCTTTGTACATATTTTGTTTCATTTATTAATTTTTCTGATTTATCAAAAAAAAAAGATAAGATCCGCCTAAACAAAATAGATTTATAAATAGAAGGGTCCTCTAAACTTTCAAAAGAATCATGTTAACCTTGAAAATGAGAAGATTTTGTTATTTGAAAGGAGCCTATTAATGTTAAAAAAGAAAAGGACTTTTTAATCGATAGGAGTCTGCTAATATTTGAAAAAAACCCCTTGCGATATAAAAATAGAAAGAGCCTATTTTAAAAGTGAAGGAGCCTCTTGCAAAATGAAAATGCAAACAATATAATGGAGAAATTTAAAAGATAAGAGGTGATAAAGAATGACGCAGTCAATTTATACTGGTTTGGCTTATAACTCAAGCTTACGTACAGTCCCCAAGTATCCAACTTGAGTGTTTCACTAAAATCTCAAATACCAATTTGCCAAGCCTCTTCAAGCTCACAAGTATATATTTTTCAAGGTTCTCCAACCTTCCGAACTAGTAGTATTTAGCTAGCCTCTACAAGCTCTAAATAAATGAAAATGTAATTTGCTCGATATGAGCTTCAATGGTCTCTCTCAAAACAAAATTTCACTTTCTAAAGCATAATAGTTTTGACAATGATATCACTTTCAAGAGAATTGATGCTATAGATGTTTTTCAAGAGTATGATCTATGTTTGCAAAAGCAGTAACTCTTCCTTAAGAAGGCATTTTTGTTCAACTAGCTCCTCCTTCACTTGCATCCTTAGTCAATTATGTGGATTTAAATTTGAGTAACTTCGATGTCATCTTTGTCAAAAATCTTCCAGTAATCACGGGGCTAATATACAACCTTCATAATTAGTAGGATCTGTTATGAACGTAGCTGCATATATTGGGCCGTAATTGAAGATGCAACAAATAGAACCCAAGGCCTGTGTAGGAGTTCTCGTGTGAAGCAAGGCCTGCATATATGGCTGGTATTGTGGAAGTTGGGGTATCGAAAACTGTAATGCAGACTGTTGTTCTCTTCTCATCCCCTCTCTTGGTATTCTGTCTCTCATCCCCTTCCCATTCCTTTTATGCAATTTTAATCAATTCCCATTGTATTTCCTTTGTTGAAATCAATATACCAAACCGTATTTTCCCCGTATCTTCCTTCGCAAATTAGCTATCACAACACGTCCCTTGGCTTTCTCTTCTTTGGCATAACTCTATTAGTCCCAAGGCCGCCTTCATCATATGGCTTGCAATAAAAAACATACTTAGAACGTGGAATCAATGGCATGGACGAGTTGATCATATATGCTTATTATGTAACATGGCAGTTGAGAATCGTGAACATTTATTCTTCCTTTGTAGCTGTTCTAAAGCTATTTGGAGCCGGATTCTGCACTTGTTATCTTCTCACAATAATAGCTATGAATTGAATCATATACCGCAATGCACAATAAGCAAAACCAAGAATGGTACTTTTAATGCATGCCTCCCTTTATACAGCAGCATTCATCATCACCATATATAGCATTTGGAAGGAAAGAAACCGACGTCGATTTACAGACAAGAAAGAGAACAAATATCAGCTAGCGGACAACATCATTAATCATACCAGAGCTGGTTTATTTTCCAAAAACACACATTTTTCCTTTTCCTTGGACAGGAAGAGCAAATGGCAGCTGTGAATTTATGAAGCCTGTTATTTTCTTCTTTTGCAATCTTCACTTTTTGCCTTCTTTAGACATTTTGTAATCTAACGGTTGGCATCTATTGCCTTGAACTCATGAATTTTATTACACTGTAATAGTTTTATCTATCGTAATATACCATTCATTTTATATATAAAAAAAAGTTTATGTTGCTAATGGCGTTTATTCAGTATTGGAGAAGGAGGTTGGATGCTTTCAAAACCAGAGTTACTCTCTTGCTCAATCATATTCACTTCCTTGGAGCTACTAGTTTTAATCTTAGTTTGACTCCTTGTTTAGATGATGTTCAAAGTTTGGGATTTTAGAGAACTAGAAACTATTTTTTCATTAATCCTATCCAATTGGCTTTGGATGGCAATAAGGAAATCTTCATTATTCTTTTTTCTTAAATTATTGTTAGACATTTCGTAAGGCTTAAAAATGGGAGTGTTGACTGACTTTGTTTTCATTATCACTAAGGGATTTTGTAGGCTTTTTTCTATTCTAGACAAGAGTTCTCCTAGAGAATGCAAATAAATGTTGGTGTAATTATTATGACACATAATGTTTAGATACTTTTGGGGTTCATATTTTCACTTTCATTTTTAATTTTTGAAGGCAATGTTACCACTGTATTTTATTTGTATGGAATCTTAATTTCACAAAATGAGGGTTTTCTAACTGTAATTTCTCTCCAGTTACAGATTCTCACACCTTTGTTTTAGTATTATTTTTTATGGCTTTAAAGGAGTACTCAATATTGTATTTCCTAAACATTAACCAATCAAAAAATAACATTAATCGATGCTCCTAAATCTAACATTACCTATTTGATCATAATGTTACAAATTTTATAAGGAATGGAAAACATTTTTGGGTCCTTATATTTAGGAGTTAGTTTCTTTTTGAAAATCTTAGAAATATTTTCACCTATCCTGATCACTTTATTACCTCTCAACTTCCGCTTGTTAGTAAACAATTCATTAAGGATTTTCGCATACTTGGCACCCACTTGATTGCATCCAGCAAAGGTTTATTCACTTTAAGCTTCTAAAAAGTCTCCCAGATCTCCTTACCTTTGCTTTCCTTGTTTGATTTCGCTAGTCTGCAAGGGAAAGGTGGAGGGTTAGTCTTAACAATATATGAAGTGTAACACCCCACTCCCGCGTGACTCGAACCCGACATCGTTGGTGATATCCGAGTCCGTGCCCCGCGAGGGTGGCGTGCTACATCAGTCAATCACACGAAACTCAGTATAAATTTTTTTTCATTACACTCATGTGCGCGGAATAGACAGTAAACAATCTGAGCCCATGTTCATAAATAAATATTTTCAGTTATTACAATCATTCAATAATCATTTACAAAAGTCATTTAATGAACAAAAAGTCATAACCAAATTGGGCTCACTATAAATACAAAGCATCATTTTACAGAGATTTCGGAAAACAAATTTTATGAGACACTAATGCAGACGCGAACTGATCCCAACCTCTATCCTTCACTTGCCTATAGTAGACATACTCCTGTGTCAATTGGGGTATTCTTCAAGACCTGAAAAATAGATGCAAAATTTTGGTGAGTTTTTGCGAACTCAGTGAGGAACCATCATC
>JANZLX010000002.1:34416775-34432639 GCA_025531955.1 Erythroxylum orinocense
AGAGATAGGATTTTAGCTTGGAGACAATTAACCTTACATCCTAACTTTTAAATTCCAGCATAATAAGCCGATAACTCACAACTTTCAATCAGAACCTGGCTACTATGAGCTAATGATTGAAGTATGATGGAGTTAGTCAACTTTAAGTAGTAGCTGTTCTTCCTGAAATGCAATTCCCTTGAATATCATTTGATTTTATCTCCCATCAAAGCTTATATTTTGTGTTACTCAAGGAGATTTTAATTACTGTCTAGTTTACATCTTTATCCTTATGGTTAAGTCCTAACAAGGTGATGAGACTCTGCTAGCTTAAATTTGGAGCTGCAAAGTTGCAGAGGATTTGAATCCTTTGCTAGATTATAATCAAAGAACATGTGGTTGATTGATTCAGAGACATGACCACAAAGTACACAAGTATCCTGAATATTGAGAAACCTGTTCACTAGATACAAGGTGTTCGGTCTTTCTTTAAGACAAAAATGCTTAGATCATACAAATTTATGCCAAAGGACTTTGAAGGCTTAAGGTCTTGGCCATTGTGCACATGAAGCAGGTGAAAAATTCTTAAACGGATGTCTATAATGTCGGCTTTTCATCATGATTCGGATAGAGCTGTCCAAACTGAGCTGTTGAATTAAAAAAGCTAATGACATCCCTAACTAAAGTTACGTCAGGGAAGAGTGCTCTTAGAGATAAATACATTTTTTATTTGAAATTTGTTAAGCTTCTAGAGATGGTTTAGAGATGATTGCTAAATTGCCATTAAAAAATTGCTACATAGTTGCAAAAGTAAACAATGATAGCATAGGGTTTCCACGATTACGTGCAAGGAAGTATTCAACATTCATCAGCAAGTAGAAATACTTTAGCGCATCAACTTATGCTCCTGACAATTAATCTAGATGATGCCTTGATGGGAGCTTCATCCTTCACATGTATGTGGACATATGTTTCACATTAAGAGTATGTGGATCATAATACAGAAGTGAATGAAAAGTGTTAGACGATGACAATTTTATATTAAGTTACATAAAAAAATTTAATTCCATCTTTTATTCTTTTTTTTAATGAGAGATATAAGCATAATTTTTCTTATAAAATGAAATTAATGTTTTAATTACCTCATTCTCATTGTAAAAAAATCAGAATTACATAAATCTGCATATAACTTGATTTATAAAAATAATTTTGCTTTTCAAAGAGAGTTTTAAAGACTATAGAATGAAGTGTTGATAAGATCCGAAATTTGTAATTTAGTGCCTGTTTGGATAGACTTTTAGGAGGTCAACTATCACAAGAGCCTTTTTTGAGAAAAATGAGTGTTTGACTGTAAACTAAAAATCACTTCTTTAATAGATATATGTCTTTTTTGGTAGCCAAAAAACAGTTTTTGAAGAAATTTAAATTTGGAGCTTCTCCAAAAAGTACTTTTTTAGGTAAATTTTTCAAATCAATTAATGAACATATTTTTTAGTCCCTGTTGTCTTATATTTTACACATAATTCCCACAATATTCACAAACACATCTTCACGTTTATTTTGAAATTTATAAAATATTATTTTGATTTTTGTATATGTTTTAATATTTATTTTTTATATTAGGTTTACTTATGTTATAATCTATATAAAAATTTTTGTTAGATATATTTTCATTTATGTTTCATATGGTTTAAAATTATATAATAATTAATATATTGTGTTTTGCACATTGTTTAATATACTTTAAATAATATTTATATGCATAAATAATTTTTATTACAAAATAAAATATAATTAAAATTAAAAGTATTTTTTATTTTTATGTTGTCAAACAACCTATTATATGAAGCTCTTAAAAAAAACTCTTTTTAAAATAATAGTCAAGCATTTAACTAACTTCTTATAAAAGTTCTTTTCAGAAAAGATTTATAGAAAAAAGTTTTGTTGACAAAAGTTCTACTAATATAAGCTCAATTAGACAGAAACTTAGCCAATAAAGATGGGATCAAATGTTCTTTTTTAATAAATTAATTTTTATTTTATTCCACTAAATTTTATCCATATATTATATGAGGTTCACACAAATATGTTAACAAAATTGACTGAAACAAGGTTAGAACACGGTTTGTGGTACAGAGTATTTCACGTGAATGAAGATTGCTAATGAGCATAATGTACTAGTAGTAGAGGAAACACTGACCAAAGACAGACTTGATCCCTCGGTTTCACCGTGATATCTACATCTGTATTAAAAATAACAACAAATTTTGATTGATTTGGAATGTTTATTGTCCTTGAGTATAATAGATTTATTAAACCTCAATTCGGGCAACCTTATCAATTTCATCTTTTAAGGAAACTGGAAATTACTTCTGACAGCATACTAAATTTAAAATCTTAACTATTTAATTTTTTTAGTTTAATTTTCAATTTTTTGATTCGATTTAATTTAACAACTTTTATTGTTAAAAGCTGATCGATTTATTAATTGATCGGTTAATTTTTATTAATTAATAATTTTTTATAAATTAAAATAAATCAATTAATTTTTATTTAAGAATATCTTTTTTTAATTAAACTTCAAATTATTCGATAAGTAAGGACGATCTCTTGCAATTATATTTCAAAATTTTTAATTTTATTTAATTTTTAGTCAATTTTTTGATGATCTAATACCAAATAAATCTTTTAAGCTTTAAACTTTTTATTTTATACGTTTAACTTCCAACCCTTTTTCTGCCATATTAAACTAGAGAAATTAGGGTCCCAACCGGCTACTTTCTAATCATGATTACAAAGAAACAGAAGGACAATGGATATGGCTTATGATTGTCACAAAAAGATAGAGGTATTATGAGCAAGAAAATCTTTCAAGACACATATAATATTTCATATACATTATTTAAAATTTTGGTTCTGTCCCAAGTCTTTGAACTGAAGGAGGTGAAGTGGTACTTCTGTATCGTTGTCCTCCTCGGACAATTAAAATAATACAGAAGTAGAATGGCCCCAATCAATTCATCGCGTGCCCAATCTTATGACGGTATTCAGTTTTCTTACAACGTAGTGAAATGTCTTTACGACTAAACTGAATTTATTAACAAAGATGATGTATGAGACGAGTTAGGTTTTGGTGTTCTTTAACCAAAGGAGGTTAGGTTATCCATATTATAATGTGAAAATATAAGCTCAATCAACCATATCAAAATATGATATGATTGTCCCTTTCAAAACTAAACCGGCCAATTCAAGTGTAATTAGATTTTGAGACTAATTCATTAAACAAACAATGTTCTCCATGTTAGTCTTCTTATTACATCACAATTTAGGATTATTGTATTATTTATACAAACACTTGAACCGGAAAATTAATTAGAATATATTCTTTAAATTCAAGCCTTGGGTAAGATTGTGTATTATCTGCTCTTCTTAAATCTTACGACTACTTTAATTGAGTGTTGATGATAATAACGACATTCTAATTCAAATGACATGTTACTAAAAAGTAATCGTTATAAAAAGAGATTTCAAAACGATTGTCATTACTATTATTAATAAATTGATAGATTTATATTTTAAATAATTTAATTTAAGAAGGATGCTTAAACATTGATCCAATCAATATGAATATTTTAAGATGTGTATAATAGTGAAAGGTATAACATTATTTATCAAACATAAAATCAGCCTCTTTCTCTCTCTCCCCCTCTTTTCTTTTTAATATTCAATGGCCAAATCCCTTGGTTCTGAGCAAGATCTCGAAGGGATCAAATCAACTTTATGCATCTCTTCTAAGATTAACAGGTGACCAATTAATAAGGTTATCATTTCAAAAGCATGATTTGAGCAGCTGAGGTTATAAAATGTGTATTAGGGATATGTTTTGTGAGACGTATCCTTTTGATATCTTTAACTTTTCGTTTGTTACTCTAAGCAAATGACCTATTTTTTCCTATTTATTTTTATTTTATGTTTTTTTAAATTTAGTAAAAAATTCGTTTGTTTGAATTTTTTTTTTACAGTTTTCAAAATTTATGAAAATCACAAAAAGTAAATTTTGTTTCTATTCATTTTTTATAATTTGATTTAATATCAACTAAATATATATTAATTATCAATAAGAATTATGAATAATTTAATATTATATTATATTATATTATACTTACTTTATTAAAATTATGAATAATTTCATTTTATTTTTGTTATTAAATTAAGTTAAATATATTCCAATCATATTATTATCTTTAGCCTCAGACGGCTTTCATATTTTTCAGCGGGCCTGTTTTGATGTCACAGTGTCTTCTACAGTCTAATGACTCTAATCTCACCTTTCCCTGAACCAGACCGGTTATGTCCTATGACATATACTCGATGGACATGTATCCTTTCACAGGGTTTTACATTATGTCCTGTTCATAAAATGAAATGCCCTGTTAAGTACAACCCGTATGAATTATTTTACTTGGCTACACGCTTGTTACTATCGTTTTATGATGACTACTTGCCAAGTTCGTATCCAAATGTTTGGATAACAAGCTCTTTTTTTTGTTTTAATGTCCCAGAAGCTTGCTTGAGCTAATGATAGACTTGGCAGTGCATCAATTGTACGTGTTTCTGGACTTGTAAAAGTGAGTAGAGGTTGCTCAAGTTTTGACAATGGTTACAAAATGCATATAATTGATCTTCTGTTATTGCAATCTTGAAGACCATCTCATCCAATAAAACTTTCAATGTTAAAGGGTTTCTTCACACTTATTATATATATTCATTATAATTTTCTTAACATATAATTCATCATAAATTACTAAAACAAAGTCATATACATTACATTTTTAATATTATATTTTAAAAAAAGGCATAACTTTTCTATATAAAAAAATATCCGCTATCCTTTTTTATTTGATGCATAAATTCAAAATTTGTAATTATTCTAATAATATAATAATTAATAATAAATTTTAAATTGCTCTCAATTGTATTTTAATTTTTTGTTGTTTAATATGATTGTATGTACAATGTATAAGGATTTATTAATTAAAAGAAATCATACTTATAAGAATGTTATTATAATTATTTTACGTGTATGCATTGTGATACGCATAATTAGGTTAAGATTTTAGCATGATTTTGAAATTATTTTACTTGGGTTTGGATTAATTTTATATGATTTATTATTGACTTATACTTTATTTATGTGCCTTATTTTAGCACTTTAATGGAGAAAGAATTAATTCGAAAGGTCAGAGCGAAGTTGAAGAAGTTTTGGCATGAATTTAAATGAACATAAATAGGACATGGACTTATGTTCATAACACAAGTCAAACATAGTTTTACATTTGCCATGTGTTAATAGAATGAGAAAGGTTGTTCTACTTTTTTTATTCACAGAACCTAAATATATATAACTTGTTGCAACGGTGAAAGCTAAATCTAAGCATGAAATTGTGCTATGAACATGGAAAGAATAAGTTAGTCAAATATACTATATACAACAAAAGATATGCAGGATATGTACAGTTAAATGTACAACTAATACTCCCCCTCAGACTGGAGCATGTAGATTTAAAATGCCCAACTTATGTTGTAATTTAGAAAATTGATCTTTGCTTAAGGATTTTGTAAGAATATTGGCAACTTGATCATGAGTTGAGATAGGATTAAGTTGAATGATCCCTTGTTGAAGTTTCTCATGAATGATCTGGCAATTTATTTCAATATGTTTTGTTCATTCGTGGAAGATGAGATTGGTAGCAATGTGTCGAGCAGCTTGGTTATCACAGTAAAGAATAATACGAGTAAGGGAAGTAAGACTAGGATCTTGAAGCAATGTGTTAAGCCATACAATTTCACGAGTGGTCACAACCATATTCAGCTTCAGCAGATGAGTGAGAAATAGTAGACTGCTTTTTACTTCTCTGTGAGATCGGACTATACTTGAAAAAATACAAAATCCTGTAGTGGAACACCTTGTCATTGGACAACTAGCCCAATTTGAATCACTATAAGTTGATAGTTGTAATGAACTTTTGGATGATAATAAAATTCCTTGGCTTGGACTTTTCTTCAGATAGCGTAATAATTGATGAGCAGCATCAAGGTGAGGCTTGCGAGGTTGGTGTATGAATTGACTTAGAATATTGACAGTGAAAGTGATGTCTAGTCTTGTAATAGTGAGATGAATGAGTCGACCAACAAGTTTTTGATAGAGGGAAGGATCGGGAAGCAAGCCACCGTTGTTATTGTCAAGTTTGAGGTATTGCTCCATGGGAGTTTCAGTTATGTGAGAACCAGTAAGACTAGAGTCATAAAGTAGACCTAGCACATTTTTCGTTGGCTTAGATAAATTCTTTTAGGTGAGTGGGCGACTTCAATGCCAGGGGAATGCTTGAGAGGTCCTAAATCTTTGACACAGAACTTACTAAACAGGATATTCTTAACATTAACAATAGCTTGATAATTATTACCTATAATCATAATATCATCAAAATAGAAAATGCATAAAGAATCATTTCGTAAGATAAAAAGGAAATTATTAGCATGAGATTGGGTAAAACCACTAGATAATAATGTAGAAGAGAATTTTGCAAACCAGTTGCGAGATGCTTGCTTTATGCCATAAGAGGATTTGTTGAGTTTCCAAATTAGATCTTTCTTTTCCTTTTGAGGATGGCTGGGTGGTAAAAGCATATAGACATCCTCATGTAAATCACCATGTAAAAAGGCATTTTATACATAAAATTGATTTAATGGCTGATTCTTGATGGTGACAACGACTAACAAGGTTCGAACAGTTACTAATTTATTGATACAGGCAAACGTTTTGCGGTAATCAATGCCTTTAGTTTAGGTGTATCCTTTTGCAACTAATTGCACTTTATAGCATTCAATACTTCCATCAGATTGTCGCTTTATCTTCTAGACCCATTTGCATCAGGTGGTTTTTGGCGAGGTGGTAAGGGAACAAGAGACTAAGTGTTAGCATTTTCTAGTGCATCAAGTTCAGCATTCATTGCATTTTGCCATTCAAGAACTTGCATAGCTTGTGAAAAAGTGGTGGGTTCTACAACAAAAGATAGAGAACTGAGAAATGAAAAATGTGCATTAAAGAATTTGTCATAAGATAAAAAAAGTATGTAAAGGGAATATTGTACTTGTAAATGAAGAAGTTTGAACATTATAGCAATGGTCGTCTTTGAATTTATTTTGTAGGTGAGTTTCTCGAGAGGAACGGCGTAAAGAAAGACTGATATGGTCTGTTTGAAGAGTAAGGGCATCGTTGTGAGGTATGTTTTTAGGTGTTATAATAGGGGTGATAGGATTATGGTCTTGAAATGGTAATGTGGATGTGGTTGTTTGTTTATTATTGGTGGGTATTATAAGATCATGAATAGGTTTTGGTAAT
Source organism: Erythroxylum orinocense (assembly GCA_025531955.1). Lineage (NCBI taxonomy): Eukaryota > Viridiplantae > Streptophyta > Magnoliopsida > Malpighiales > Erythroxylaceae > Erythroxylum > Erythroxylum orinocense. Next base: position 34,424,157 of record JANZLX010000002.1, read on the forward strand.
GGTAAAGATGATATTGTAGGCAAGAGAGTGCCAACATCTAATGATTTGTAAAGAAAAGCTCTTTTATGGAAGGTGATATGACGGCTAACATAAATCTTTTTAGTTTGAACATCAAAAATTTTATAGCCCTCTTAAGCTTAGGGATATCCAATAAAAATGTCGGGATTAGCATGTTTATCAAATTTATGTTGGATATGAGTATTATGTCTAAAGCATAAACAACCAAAAATGTGTAAATATGTATAAGTAAGCAATTTGTTAAATTCGAAAGGAGTTTTACCATTGAGCACCATGGATGGAGTTCGGTTGATTAAAAAAGTTGCAGTAAGAATGCATTCACCCTAAAATTTTAAAGGTAAATTTGCTTGAAAACGAAGTTCACGAGCAACATTGAGTAAATGATGATGTTTGCGCTCAACTACACCATTTTGCTGAGGTGTATAGGTACAACTATGCTGATGTATTACACCAATAAAGGTAATAAAAAAATCATTGCTGATGTGATTGAAAAATTATGAACTGTTATCAGTGCGAATTTGTTTAATATAGAAATTAAATTGATTTTTAATCATAGCGAAAAAATTTAGAAGTAAAAGAGAGTTTGAGATTTTTATTGCATTAAATATAACCATATAATGCAAGAATAATCATCTACAATAGTTACGAAATAACGTGCACCAATAATAAAAGGAGTATTGTATGGTTCCCAAATATCAACATGAATTAAATCAAAACTTTTTTAATGTGCTCTTTGTTCTTATATAAAGGAATTAACATACTAAATCTCCACCGATCTAGCATTTTAGCAAACTTAAGGATCACATTAAAAAGTTCGGCTAGCCAAGTAAGACCCTCTTTGCCTAGGCTCTTTTATACCTCTATTGGTATCTCATCAGGCCCTACTGCCCTTCCACTCTTCATTCCACTCTATGGTTTGTTTTGTAATTTCCTCCACTGTATTCTAAAATACGATACCTCTTGATATGCTAAGGTCATCTAAATAGATGTTATCCTCTACGCCTTCATTAAACATCTTCTCTTGATGTCATTTTCAGCTACAAACACCAGCCCTGCTTCATCTCAACGAACATGATATAAGTCTCTCGCTTTTTATTCCCTAGCTCTCACCAACTTAAAAAATATCATTTTCTCTATCTTTCATTCCCAATCGTTGGTATAGTTTCTCGTAAGCTCTACTTTTAGCTTCTAAGATTACCTTCTTCGCCTCTTTCTTTTCCAGTTTACAACTTTCTCCATTACCTACTCTCTTCACCTTTGTGGTGCTATCCAATAGAGTTTATAGGTAACCTTCTTGATCTTAACTAGTGGAGTCTAGATAAAAGAAAAAAAATATTATAGAAAGAAAAAAAATTAAACACATTATGGAGGTCCCTTAAGAAGTACTTCAAAATATCTTAGTGTGGCATAGCTTTATGTGTCAATATTTAATATTTTGATGGCAATTTTGTTTGCTATAACATACTAACATTACATAACTTCATACAACTATCCTCATCAAAGGAAGAACAACATGAGAATTTCCACAACACAAACACTGAGAATATTCTACTTTCAAAAGTAATATGCATTCAGTAAGCACCAATACTTGATCAATGTCTAGAGTTTCACATAAAATAAAAAACAATAAAAGAATCGCGGCCATTAAAGCCAATGCCTAATGAATAAAATTAGATAAAAGTGACTTTATAGAGTCTCGCAGCAAACCCACAATGATGTTACTATTTTTCAAAGAAGCCCCCGTGTGATTTGGTTTAGAAAATTAGGCTTTTCCTCAAGACTTTATAGGTAATTAAGTTTAATTGTCTAGTAGTTATAATACATGTTAAATTATAAATTTACAAAATAAAATAATAAGAAAAGAACATATTTGACTAATTTTAAAAGCATAGGACCCTCTTCTAACATGATTGAAACTACAAGCAAAATAATGCATGAAGACTTTGTATAAATGATCATACGAAGTGGTCCTTATGCAAGTCGTTACATGAAACTTCAGTTTCTTAGTTATCATAAAGTCAAAACAAAAAAACAAAAACAAAACAAAAGAATAGAACCGGTTAACCAATAATGTCCTCACGATCATCTTTTGGAACTGATCAATTGACCAAATTTTTTTTTCAACTGTTACGTGTTCTCTAAGGCATCTTTAGCCCACGTGCTTAAATAATTGTCTAGAGTTGATTAAAAAGAGCCACGTTTTTAATTAAGACACCTCCGACACGAGGAACTGGAAAGTCTTCTCCAGGACAGCGTCATCCGTACCAATGTTAATTACACCCCAATGAAACCTTGCCATCATCGGTACCAATGTTAATTGCACCCCAATGAAACCTTGCCAAGTGGACGGCGTATCTCAAGGTTGGTAATAGTTTGCCAGATAATTTCCTTGTATTTATACCCAGTGATCAAGTTTCAAATTAACTACCGTTCACCTAATCAGTATACATACGTAATTTTTAAATATTATTGTAAAACAAATAAACTTGTGCTCACATTTGCTAATACACATTTTAATCTTATTAAATTGTATAATACAGTAAATCATAAACGTATAAGTTAGGATTACCCAGAAAAGAAGGTTTTGAATGAAATTCCTTGTAAATGGGCGTGTCTTTTCTTTGACTTCTTTTGATTCGTGAAGGAGGATCACTGTTTAAATCACTCTCTCTTAGTTTTGATTATTCAAAGAAATTATTTTCGCATTAAATGTCATGTTGGTTTCATCATCCGAAACAACTGACAGCTTTTCTATTTGGACAGTCTTTTTACCAACAACAACTAATTACAAATCTGGGAAGTGTTTTGTTCTTGTCTCATTGCTTGTTTGAGCTGGTTCACAAGGCTAGTTTTGTAAATTTTCTTCTGCCAATTTACCATTTAATTGAGATACATCATCTATCACAAAATTTATAGATTCTAGCACTTTCTTGATTCTTTGATTAAACACTTAGTATGCTTTCCTGTAGATTGAATATCCAATGAATATCCCTTCATTACTGTTGCCTTCAAAATTTTCAAGCTGTTCCAATCTCTAAGAATATAACATTGACTGCAAAAACATCAAAGTAGCTTATATCTAGTTCCTTTCTCTTTTAAAGTTCATACGATGTCTTGTTCAAGATAATTATAAGATGAACTTTCTTGCATATATAGCATGTCATGTTCACTGCTTCCTCCCAAATCTACGTTAACATTTTTCTTCCATTCAACATAGATTTGGCCATTTCTTGAAGAGTTTGATTCTTCCTCTCTGTAACTTCATTTTGTTGTGGAGTTTTAGGTGCTAAATTTTTTTGTGTGATACCGTATTTGTCATAGAAATCGTTGAAGTTTGCTTTCTCAAATTTCCTTCCGTGATTTGATTGGATTCTTAATACTGCCATATTTTTCAGATTCATGACCTGCACAAATAGGCTTCTAAAAGTCTTAAAAGCGTATGATTTTTCTTTCAAGAATGATACCTAAGTATATCTAAAATAATCATCAACACAAGTTAAAAACTATCTCATTCCATCAATGCTAGCATGTTGTGTTGGACCAACCAAGCCAATATGAATTAATTTCAATATACGTGAGGAAGTAACATGTCTAACCTTTTTATGTGGAACTCTCATCTGTTTGCCTATTTGACGTGCACTACATATTGTCTTATCTTCTTTGTTCATTGTGGGCAAACCTCTTACAACTTCCAATTTCTTTAATTTGATAATAAGCTTATAATTAACGTGCCCAAGCTTTTGTTGCCATAGACCTATATTATCATCATATGAGGTTGATTTACAAGTTAGCTTATATTCACCAAATTGGCTTTTAATCCATCAATGTGAAGCACATTCTTAAGTTGTGGCAGTCCATCCACGCATAGTATCCCTCTTCTAATAACCGAAGCCTTCCTTCCATCACCAAAGTCACATGTCCATCTACACAACTTTGATAATCGGTCAAATAGCTCCTTTCTCCTATCATATGGCGCGAAAATCTACTGTCAAAATACCAACCATTATGAGAAGTAACCTTTATAGATTTAAGAATTACAAGAGCTTGCAATTGACCTTTTTTAACCCAATTGTGTTTCAGTGTCATATGTTGCTACTGGAAATTTAATAAGGAGTATATAGATTTTCAATTTTGAGTCCTGTGAAAGAATAATTGTAATAACTTGTAGCATCTTGGCCTTATGTGCCCAACAACTCCACAAAAATGACATTTAGGTATGAACCTCTGATTTTTCCTTAAGGTTTCTTCTTGAACAGATCTGGTCGTATCATTATTCTCATTTTTTTGACTTAGAACATTCTCCTTTGGAGCCAATACCTTGGAGATCTCCATTGATCTTACTGATTTATAATAACTTTTCTAACTTTTTGGTACTTCCATTTAACATTCTTATCCCTCTTTCCGTACTAACTAGCTTCAACTTTGTTTCGTTCAGCTCATCTATTGCAGATAATAACTTCTTCTTGAGATCTTGAACGATGTTCTTCATGGTAGAGTTTTCCTTCTTTGGCTTTTCATTCTTCTTACATGTTTACAACCACTTTGCATACATTAACTTATAGGCTTTGTAAATATCATCACTTTTGTTCTCTGAATCACTGTCATGATCTAAAATTAAACTTTAGACTAACTCATCTACATTTGTCCCAAAATTCTAAACTAATTTATCCATGGTTTCATCATCAGATTCTTCCTTCTTGGTTATTATTAAACAAGCAATTGAACTTTTGCTATATAAAGCAACCAGCGCAACATTACTTGTAAATTCCTCTTCACTATCATACTCAATTTTGGATTTATTCTCACTCCAAGTACTAGTATAAGAGTTCCTTTTTCTCTTCTTCAAAATGTTAGCACATTCTGCTTATACATATCTGAAGCCTTGACATTCATGACATTGAATCTTCTTCACTTTTCTTTCACCCTTTTAAGTTTGAGTTTGTTGTTTGAAATTGCTAGTTGATGTGCTCCTACCATTTTGCCTAAACTCAGGTCTATCCTTTTTCACTTTCTTTAACCACTTACTGTAATTTCTTATTAATAACACCAGATCCTCATTCTCGTCAGATTCGTCTCCTATGTCTTTTTCCTATTTCTTTCACAAATTTACCAATTTCCACTTACAATGCCAACCATTTGCTTTTCTCTTGTTTATCCCTCAACAAGTTCATCTTAAAATTGGTAAGAATCCTAATTACTTTTATCCAATGACAGTTCATTGATATCATGAGCTTCTTCAATTGCTGCAATTTTCAGTATGAACCTCAGAGGTAATAATATCAATGTCTTCGTATCAAATTTTAGGTTAGAGCACTTCTTCTCGAGTTGATGTGTTTGGTTTGCTATGTAATGCAATCTCTCATGAAAGTCTCCAATAGTTTTACTCTCATCCATCTTCAGCTCCTTAAATCTCACAATTAACATTTGAAATTTTGAGGCTTTCATAGATTTTGATCCCTCATGTATAGTTTGCAAAGTATCCCAAACTTCTTTGCCGATTCATAAGCTAATATCATTAAAAAGTGACCTTCATCAACAACACTAAATATGACATGCGTGGCTTGAGAATTTTCTAGTGCTCTCTCTTCTTCAACTCTTGTCCACTTAAATGCATCTTTCGGTACAACTTCTCCCTTGTCATCAGTTATCACTGGATGTGTCCAGCCATGTAACCCTGAGTTCCATGCTTTACCTATACTTGAATAAATACTCTCATCTGGTCCACATAGGATAATTGGAACCATCCAACAACGGTGGTCTAGTAATTGATGCTCCTCCTCTTGTAGCCATATTTGTGAAACACGAATCTGCATCAACTTGCCGTATCAAGTTCTGATTTGATTACCTGCTTTAGTACTAATTGAAATTTTAAAAGGATATAGTTTCGCAAAATTTCTGATTTAGCAGTGGTTGTTTCTATCATAAGAAAAAAATAAAAAAATTAAACGCACAATTTTAAATCAATACTAGAAATTTGTTAACACAGTTTAGCACACTTTGCTTATGTCTACGGGGCCCTCACTCAGCTTAATACTTTCACTAATGTTAATAGTTTTATATAAGACTTTATCGAGCCAACTCACTTAACCCTTAACACTATCTCTTATCCTCATAACCCATGACAGTAGTTCACAACCAATAACACAATCGACTCTTGCTAACCTCAACAAAGGATTTTCTCAACAACTTTTAATGATAAAGATAATAAACAAACAACTCAAGTAATTAAAATAATAAATAACATAAACAAATATACTTGAGATAAGGAAACAACTTCCCTAATAAAGCAGCTCTGAAAAATCGAAGGGTGTTAATTGTTTCGCATTCTTTTCGTAAACTTCTTTGGCACCAACAAAATAAAAACAAGCAAAACTGAAATAATAAAAATACCAAAAATTTGGTAACGTAGTTCGACACACCTTGCCTACGTATACGGGGCCCTCACCTAGCTTAATAACTTTCCCAAAGTATAATAGATTTACCTAAGGCTTTATTGAGCCGACCTACTTAACCCTTGACACTATCTCTCAACCTCACTTCCCGTGAAAGATTTTTACACCTAATAGTACGATCACCTCGTACTAACCTCAACAAATAATTTTTCTAACTACTTTCACTCAAAACAATAAAAAATAAAAAATATCTCAAGTATTTAAACAATTGAAAATTGAACAATGAAATACTTAAGACGAAAGAAACACTTCCCTATGGTTTTTATCTTCTTGAAATAGCCCAGTTGAAACTCTCCACCATAGCTTACTCTTTCTTCACAGAAAAATAAATCACGGTGTTCCTTTAATTAATAGCTAATACCCACTTCACCAAAGATGATCTTCACTGTATCAACAAATCAAAACACATGGCTTATACAAGAAGGACGTTAATTGTTATGCTGAAAAATAACACTGAGTCTCCACCAAATTGTCTCACGTTCGCACACACCATTCACTGTGAGACTAAAAAACAAGATCGTTGTATTCCCAGTTTTCACATATGCGCAGCCAGCAATCTATTTTGCAAACATACACGTGACTTTCTCTCCGCTATAACACCCACACACACTACCTCCCTTAATAGAACATTTATCATAAACAATCTGATGTCTCCCCCTTGAGATAAAACAGTATCAAAACTTATAATGATACTAGTGGAGAATTATAAGCACACCAAGAAGACAAATTACCACCATTTAAAATACTAAGAGATATGCCTGAAAGATAGAGAGATACCCGAGAAAGATCCGTATCAATGAGAGAGTTGAGGAGTCTTCGGTGGAGCCAAATAGAAGTTGTTAAGTCATTTAAATTGCATATATTTTGGACGTAATTATTGTCGATATGTTGAAATTATTATCTGGAATTAATGGAATTATTTTATAATTGTTTACAGATAGTATTCAACACTCTAAGGACGAAAAAGGATTAAAAAGAGGCAAAAGAAAGAAAGAAATTTGAAAATTCCCAAGCTGGACAAAATTCAGAGATTAGGCATGGGCACGCCTAAGGACAGAATCCCAAATTTGCAGATTTTCCAGATTTTGTTTCCAATTAGAACACAAACGCCCAAGATCTGTTGGACTTCTTTTCAAGATATCTTCTACCGAAATTGAAATACCACATAATCTAGAGGAAATCAAAAGAAGATAATAGAGAGATTCAATTAAAAGAGAAAGCTTAGTGATTGCAGCACATTATATACATGTATTAAGGGAGAACATTAGGGGAGGTTTTTAATGGTAGATTAAGGTAGATTAGGTTAGATCATCGTATTTTTCTGATTTTTTCCATCAAATTGCCGCACCCCAATTTTCTTCTTGTCCTTCTGATTTGCGTCATCTACACTGCTCATATTACACCATCGCATATTCTCTGTTTTACTCCTCTTGTTCTGCTGCTGTTCACATCTTGATTTCTTCTTATTTCAACAGTTATCCATCGCATATTCTCTTCTTTTAAGATTGCCGCAACCCTGTTTCTTTGTTTCTGCGTTATTCACCTAGACTTGCGTAGGTTTCGATTTTGAGAGGCAGCCGCACCATGGGTCTTCTCTGTTCACATCTCTGAAGTCTTTCTCCAACATCATCGTCGCACACTCATCATCCTGGCTGCTGCACTTGGAATTTTCTCCTTATTTCAATAGATCATCGACGCACTCTCTTTTTGTTCACGTTTCTTCATTATTCCAACAGCACCATCAAATACCCATCATTCTCGGTTACCGCAATTTCATTTAATTAGTTTTTTTGATTTAATTATTATGAACTTTCCAAGTAGTAATCGTACGCTTAGGACTTTTAGTTAATTTAATTTTCTGGTTTTTGTCTTTAAGTTTCTGCATAGATTTCAATTAGGGATTTTGTTAATTTTAATAAAGACCAGTTATGGAGATTATTTTTATTATTAGTTCTTTTGATTTCAATTTAATTATGATTAACTAATTTTCTTGTCTTGGTTGAGGGATCCATG
>JANZLX010000002.1:34440582-34457284 GCA_025531955.1 Erythroxylum orinocense
GGTTTCTTCGTATGATTTGTAGCCCTAGTTCTCTATTTTACTCCAAATAAAAATTCATCTCAATTGGATCAGTAGAGCTCCAGAAATAATCAAAATACTGAAGTAAGTTTAATGGAATTGCCCCAGTTCATACCCTTTAAGAGCACACTCACTGTACCCATCCCACTCTTTTCACTCAATTTTTCTCCATTCATTTTGGATAGCTATGATTCTTGGTGGAGATGTAGATCAATATCTGACGAATCCAATGGTTCAAGAACCAAGTCATTTGGATGTCTAGAGAAGAAGTTATGGCTAAAAGAATCCAACATGTTTATATCTTTACTGACATTGTACATCTCTTGGCGCAAATGTCATAACTCACACTATAGATGTCGGATTGACTTTTCTTTTGGACTATTGGAAAGAAGACTTCTAGATCTACAACTTTCATGAAGACCTCAAAAGACAATTCTATCGTCTAACTTCTGTATCGTCTCATTTTTTCATCGTCTCACTTTCCATCGTCTCACTTCTATCGTCTCACTTTCCATAATCTCATTTCTATCGTCTCACTTTTGCATCTCAGTTTTTCCGTCTCACTTTTGCGTCTCAGTTTTTTCGTCCCACTTTTACGTCTCAGTTTTTTCGTCTCACTTTTATGTCCAGAATATATCAAATTATAAGAATCAGAAATTTTGACTTTGATGTCAAAATTTTTCATATAATATATCGTTGGAAAGATAAAAGAGAGATCTACAACTCTTCAGAAGGCAACTTTGCCAAAATCTATCTAAATTAAGTCCAAATTTCCTCCCAAAGTCGGAATACGAATTTTACACTTACTCTCAACGTCCTGCACCCAGTTCTCAACTTTATGACAACTTTTGAGATTCTTAGAGACCGAATTGAATTTCGATGTCTTCATACGAAATGTAGCCTTATATATCTAGTTTAATCCAAATTAATAATCATCTTGTTTGGATTACTAAGGAAAAAGTTATGGCTAACAGACCAAAGTACACTCAGTGAGCATTTTCCAGATTTTCAACCTTTCAATATTTTACGACACCCCAAACACTCATAATTTTTCAAAACATTAATTTACACATAATTAGATTTTTTATCCCCTAACAACACATTATTTATGAACAAACACATAAATGCCATTTTTTTCATGCAGATGATAGTAACTTATCACATATATTTCATAAATCCCCAACTCTAAAGGATTTATTCACCCCTTACCTGCTGAAACTCCAAAATCTTCAAGCTAATCTCCATAAAATTTTCGTACTTCACTGAGTGCAATGACCAGCTTCTGGTTTTTCTTAGGGTAGAGGATACAAATGACAAAGTGAGTTTAGTGTAAGAGAGGGAAAACATAGAAATCTCATAGGAAGTGTAAACTCTACGTATGGGAGGAAAATTTGAAGAAGATGATAAGGACAAAAGAACCTAGACAAAACTTAACCTGTCAACTCTCAAGAATAGTGACCTACTTCTAGCAAAAGTACAAAAGCCTACATGACACTGGTCACTTTCCTATGGTCTAAGCTCTAACCAAGTTCCCTTTGAACTAAACTCATTAATTCCCATCTTTACAAACCAACTATCTCCAATTATCTTTTGATTTCTTGTTCCCTATATATATATATATTTCTCAACACTCCATAAATTTCAAAGGTAACTCCTAAATTCACCAACATATACAAACACGACATTTCCTTTAATCACTAATATTTCCAATGTAAAACATTCATAACTCTCAAAAATTCACAAATCAATCATTATACCCGAAATTATTCATGAATGCATGTACAATTATTTTCATGTGAAAATACATTCACTATTCATGTATAAGTGTATGACAAATTATGCATGAACAAGGAAATGCATCTCTAACTCTCATTAATCACTCAAATTTACCATTTTAACCCTCCCACAAGTAATGAGATGTTACATACTAACTGTTGTTATTAATTATTTTAAATGGATCCACAAGGCAAAGAACATCAAATCACTCTAAGTGGCCATATAAAGTTTGGTCCTTGAAAGTTAATTCTTAAGCCTTTTCCAACATATATTCTTTTAGGTGCAAATAAACACTATATCAAAAATAAATTTCTATGTATATGTATATAATTATCGTAAAATGGCATCTCATATGATGAGAATTGAAAGTGTTAGTTTCATATGATAAAGAATTATAAAATTGTTGGCAATATACATTTTTAGGTGTTCTTTAAATATGTGAGGAGTATAAAGCTCTCTTTTTTATATGTGCAGAATTTGGAGCTCTTCTTTTGTAATAGTGAGGCTTAATAAAAGATTTAGTATATAACATGCTTTTTTAATGAAAATATTACCTATGGTCATTTTGACCAAATGCCATGCTTCTTTAATTCTCATAAGAAATAAGATTATAACAACTTTATTTCATACCATTTTGATGATAAAGATGAATATACAAATGAGAATAATATTGTATGCTCTTTTGGTGTGATCTTGCATAAAATTTATGCCCACTTTTTAGAAACATATTTTCTAGATTTAGAAAGTGAACCATTTACAGACACATGAAATATCTTTTTACCTTGATACCTAGATGATGATGTATAAATATTGAAGTTTTTGTGTTTATAATTGAATGTTATATGCTCATATGATGACTTAGGCAATAGTTGATCATTATAAACGTGACCCTTGACACAAATTGTCTTGGCATTATATAATGCACTTCTATAGGTGTACCTAATCCCATGACTATCATTTAACCTCTTTTAGACTTTAAGCATGATATTAAATTTGTCACTACCTATAGTGAATCTAGACAACATTTCTTTAAGAACATTGACCTCCTTCTTTAACATATCATTTTCATGTAATAATCACGCTCATTATCATTGACAATAACTGCACTCTTATATTTCATCATGTCATATACATCATATTGTAATTTCTCATTATTATTCATATATGCATATAAAAGTTTTAAAATCTCTTTATGATTAGAAGATAATTCTTCCTTTTTCAACCTCATAACCTCTAGTTATTCAACTAACTCATCACATGAAATATTAACATCATAAAAATTATTGTCATCATAAAAATTTGAGAAAGAGTGTACCCTATCATTATTATCCATAAAGCACGTACTTATCACCATACTTTTGGATTCCTCATTCTTTGAAAAGTAATGTCATCCTATGTAGTCTTAAGAGCTTTCTTCTTCTTCTTCTTAAATTGTTTATCCCTTTTGTTCTTTAATAACTTCTTTAATTTCTTTATGATGAACTTTATATCATACTCATCACTATCACTTACGGGGGTCTCCTCACAATTTTCTCATCCTAGGAGACTTTAAACACCACACCTTTTCTTATTAGAGCCATTTAATTTCCTTATAATTCATTTATCCTAATCTCATAGGTTAGGAGTGATCCAACTAACTCTTCTAATAATAAGACACCCAAATCTTTAACGTTTTATATGGTTAGTACCTTTGCCTCTAAAACCTTTGGTAAAGACCTAAGTACTTTTCTTGCCAATTCAAGATAAATACAAGTCATACCAAGACCTTTAAGAGTATTAATGATATAAATAAACAAGTATACATGTTAAAAATTAATTAATTATATTCCATGTTAAAGAATTCATATTGATACATAACACATGCACCTTTTGCTCTCTTTCATATAATGTTGCCTTAATAGTTTATGCTATATCTCATGAGTTGTTTTATACATACATATTCTATTTAATTTATTCGTAATCAATGAACAAAACAAAAAATATATAGCCTTGTTATTTAATGCAATGAGTATCCTATCCTTATTGTCCCACTCATTTCTAACCTTTATTCCCTTATTTTCCACTTTGTCTCTCATTATGGATTTCATTGGGAGATAAGGCCCATTCTCTATGGCATCTCAAATATCAATCCTTTTTGCTAAAAAGGAGTGTTTCATCCTAGCCTTCCAATAAAGGTCATTATCTTCATAAAAAAGTAGGGTTCTATATATGCTTTAACTTCTCTAGTTAAAAATTTAATGAAATTGTGCCAATTTTTTTCTAAAATTTTCCTAGAAGTTTATATGTAACGAATAAAACTAACTTTGACACTAATTATTGGTCCTAGAGATAACTCTTATTAGTTTACAAATCATTAGTTTAACAATATACAAAAGTAAGTGATTATGGAAAATTTAAATATAACAATCACAAAGAAAACATAATAATAAATAAAAGAGACTTGAGAAAGAGAGGTGAAACCAATTAATCACTATAAGAAAAGCAAGCATTAGCAATGGAAAATTACCGACAAAAAATATACCATTGCACATTATTGATGAAAAATCCATTTCCGTCGGTAAAATTGACGAAAAATTTTTCGTTTAGTAATGGTACTAATATCCGTAGCTAAATATGGAGATAAGAGAATTAACAACAAAAAATTACCGACAGAAATATACCGTTGCAAATTACTGTCGAAAAATCCCATTTCCATTAGTAAAATTGACGAGAAAATTGTCGTTTAGCGATGGTACTAATATCTATAGCTAAATATAAAGGGAAGCAAGAATTAGCAACGGAAATTTACCGACGGAAAATATAACGTTGCCAATTACGGACAAAAATTTCCATTTCCGTTGGTAAAATTGACGAAAAATTTTCGTTTAGTGACAGTACTAATATCCATCGCTAAATATGGGGGGAAATCATCCCGGAAAATTTTGCGATGGACTTTCCGTTGGTAATTTCCATCGCTAAACTCTATTTTTCTTGTAGCAAATAGTGGTTTGGCCAATCAATCTTTGGCCTACTTCTACTTGTATCTACTTTGTCATGGGTGAAAAAGAACCTTAAAATTATTTTACTTTACCATAGGTGAAAAAAATCTTTTACAAATGTTCTTCAGCATAAAGAGTAACTTTTCCAAAATGTATCATTATGCCATCTCATATGAGATGCAGTAATTAGAAGCATATAGTCTTTGAAGTCTCAAATTTAGAGAGAAATGATACATCCGCTTCTAGGGTACTACTTTCTATTTCATATAACGATTTCTAGGCTTGAACCTAAATTGACCACAAAATTTGCACTTTTGTAATTCCACATCATTTCCTCAATACAACATACTTGTCAATTTGCAACAATCAATCTTTTCAACAAGCAAACCAAAACTCTTAATAAGTTTCTTCATATTGTAAAAACTATAAATCATTGTATGATCAGGAGGTAATGATTCATTATACCAACCAAGAATTTTATCAAAACTACGATAAAAAATATACCCTTCAAACTTTATGTTCGATATTCGGGCAATTGAAGACAATTGAGTCATTGTCTCACAATTTTGCCATAATTTTTGGTTAGCTAAGTTTAGTAAGTCAAAAAACTATTTTGCATGTGGGTTTGGTTCTTCTTCAAGATTTTTTATATTTTCGTAAAAGATATAACCGGCTGCATCATGAACCATTTGCATGTAAGGGTTTTCATTTGCATCCACATTATTTATTCTAAATCCAATCTCCCCTTCAAACTCATTTAAGGTCAGTAGCGATTGTACTTCTTTACCCCTTAAGGTGCTACAAATTAATGGTTTTTCATGTCGTGTCCATTTAAAATAATTGGGGACAAACCTTTTTTTCAGCAAATGCCCATTCACTTCATCAATAGGAAGGGAACAAATGTGTTTGCAATTTTTACATGGACATTTAATCTTTGGGCCATCCATATATATAGGTTGAGAATAAGCATAATAAATAAAAGTTTTAACCCCTTCAACAAACTTAGGATTAATGAAACCATCAACTGTTAATCGTCTATACATCCAAGATCTATCAACATTACTCATTTCTGCAAAACTGCTAATTTCAAATAGTGATTCCATAGTTAGTATTCTTCATGTTCCCCAAAGTTTATAAAACATCTAAACTTTAAATAACGTCCCCTAAGTATTAACCAGATGAATTAATCCCTAAAGTTTACACCTATGAATTAAGAAAATAAGTTCTCGTTATGAACCCTAGGCTCGTGGTATTTTTCACCAATAAGCCTCACGAGGGCTGCATCACGGGTTATGGGTTAAGGTTTATGGGTTAAGATTAAAAGTTAATTAATAAATGTATGATTTTAGTTCCTCTTTAATATTTTTGGCAACCATCTTGTTTGTATTCTTGAATATCACAAAATTATTTATTAATTGAAGATCTTTTTTTTGTTTGCAATCATATATGTTAAACGAGATTTCAAAGACACACTTAAGGACGTGACAGGTAAAAGCAACAACTGCTTGCTTTGGTACGAGAACATAAAATGAATTACTTAATTTTATAAAGTTGAAATTTTTAATGGAATGGTTTAGATATTGTTATTGAAATTTAAAATTAATGTTAGATGTTTGATATTTAACCTAAATTAATTATGTACTAGTAACAAATATAATAAGTAAAGATAAAAATATGAATAATTTGATTAATAAATTATTGTAACATATAACAATTATCTAATATGTTTAGAATAAAATTATTATTATATTAAAAAAGACACGTGTAAAGATTCACACATGAAAAGTAAAGAGAACCTAATCAATTCAGAAAGCATCAATGAAATAACCCATTGACAAAATTCATATATTTGGGACTATAATTCAAACCTATCCTATATTAATTTATTGATAAACTAAAGTTTATACCACAAACAAGTTTCGGTTGGTGCAGGCCATTTACATTAAAAATGCATGAAGTTGAACTAGGAGGTTTAAACCATAAACAAATACCCAAATTAAACCAAGTATGCAAAAACCTAGTAAATAACAAAACTCACTACCTCAACCTACACGCAGAAAAATTCATTGAAGCACGTAAAGGAAGAAGATGACGAAGCTAGAGTGAGTTGACGGCCAAAGAAGATAACCAAAACAAAGAAGAGAAGACAATGACAATCAAAGCGGTATGCAAATTGATATAAATTCATGTTTAGAAGTCTTAATTATAACATTTGATTGTAGCCATGTCATGCAAGAAAATCCAGTCATTTGCCTTTTAAAACATAAAAAGGATGATAAAAATTTTCTTTTCAATGAAGAAAAAAATGCAAAATGACCATGCTGCAAAATATAGAAACAAATACAAATTCAATTAAAATGTGTGGAAAATCATAGTTGACATTGTTAATTAGCAAAGGAAATGAATGTTAAAATTGAAGACAGGTTAAAGCTTCTCTTCAATCTCCTTGAAAATAGAAATATTGCCAACAAATGAGTTGTTACAACCAAGCAATAATCAATAAGATCTTAGCCAAAAACAATAAGTATTTGAAAGAGATCTTAAATCAACAAGATAAACCTGGAAATCTTACTTTTACATATGTTCGACTCAATTCCTTTAAATATATCTTAACTATCTGGAGGCAACGATATATACATCCGTAACGTACTTATCACTAAATAAACAACGTAAGAAATGAAAATTTGTGACCATAGAGGAACCTGAAACTTTCAATATGAAGCATAATCAAGCAAGGCCAACAAAACAAGAAAAAAGGATAATCTAAGCTTCAATAACATTTTATGGATTCCCATCAAACCAAAAATAGACAAAAAAAACTCTTAAACAAAGTACATGGACAAGGTTATTGTTTGAGGAACCTATCCACACAAAATTTGAAATACATCTAAACGAAAAAAATTGTGATAGATTAAAAACATTAATGAAACTAAAAGTACACAAAGAGGTCTAACAACCAATGATGTTCCAATACCTAACAAGCATATATAAAGGTTGGAAAAAAGAATTCATTCCTATCCCTTACTTTAAGTTATTCTTAACTCAGAAATGCAATTACAGTAGAGGGTAAATACTGAAATGGTAAGGACTTAATTACGAGGAGATCACCATATCTTAAATAATTGAGTTAAAGCAGCTATACAAAGAAGTCAGTGACGTAGTGGGCAACTAAAAGTCTAAAATGACGCCACTGAGACATAGTCCTAGCAATGGAAACCCTCTCATAAATATTAATGCAAGAATCAAAACAGAACAAAAGGTGAAAAATTGAGGAATGGGGGAGAGTAAGACAAGAAATGGAAGCTCAAGTATTTATAGTGAGTAGGTCCAATCATACTTTGAAGGGGAAAATGAGGATTCTTGCATCTATAACTCATTATCTAGTTGGTAGGAAAGCCACATTGCATGCGTGAATGGTATAATTATAAGCATGTTAGCATTTGTCGAGTTTAGTGATTATATCGTGGATTAGTGGGATTAACAAATTCTCACTAGGAAAAGAACCGAGAGTCACCTATCATGACATAAGAGGAGATGAAAATGATGATGAGGAAACGTTTAGTGTCAAGTTCTTATTATAGAGATCTTTATCAAAGATTACAAACATTAACTCAAGGTTCCAAATTTGTGAAAGGGAACCATAAGGAAATGGAGGTTGCTATGGTTATGACGAATATGGAGGAAGTTCTAGAGGCAATATTAGCTCACTTCATTTATAGACCGAATTAAAAAAATTACTAATGTTTTCAATCTATATTATTATATGGAGTTATAGGATGCAATGTACATGTTCATGAAGGTAGAAAGACAACTTAAAAAAAGAACAAACTATGGAGTAAAGAGGATGGCAAAGCTCTAAACATAAAGCATGAAACATTCACAACACTAGTGCAATAATTAAGTTGACAAAAAGTTAAAATCGATTCCACTTCAATAACTAAGAATTGATATATTAAATAATTTGAAGTGCTTTGAAAGAGGGTATATAGCTTCTCAATATTCCATCAAAAAGCCGATGATGTTGAGAGAAGACGGAAAATATGCGTTCAAGATTAAAAAAGATGTGAACGAGAATATTCTTAATTTAGAGGATGCTAGTGAGGATAAGTACATTAAGAGGCTTAAAGAGGGAAGAATGTTGGTCACTATAAGGGAATTAAGTTTGCATGCAGGAGAGGATGATGCAAATGAGTAACAAAAAAATCTCTTCTGTACTAGATGTGCCATTAAGGATTGGGTGTGTAATATAATCATAAATAGAGGGAGTTATGTCAAATAGTAAGTATTGAGTTGGTGGAGAAGTTTGAGCTATCAACTATAAAAGAACCTAAGCTCTACAACTTATAATGATCGAATGATTGTAGAAAGGTTAAAGTAACCAAGCAACTCCTTGTTTCTTCCTCAATTGGGAGGTACAAAGATGATATATTATGTGATGTGATGCATATATAAGTTGACCACATTCTATTAAGGCATTATTAGCAATTTGACCAAACAACTATACAAGATGGATATAAGAATAGATACTAAATCAGGTGGGTGTTTAAAATAATGATACTATAAACCAGCAATAATCCATTATCATATCTGTTTCTTCTTTTGGCTCTACAGGATGGTCAAGTGGGTGATGAAGGGCATCCAAATAAATCAAAACTATATTTTGGGAACCATTTTCGTTGGAAGGTTTTTTCTGATGGAGAAACTGAATTATGCATGTGGTAATAGATGTTCGTTGAGGGCGTTAGGTCCAAGTGACGTGATACTAAAACTTCACGAGGGTTGAGTTGTCTTACCTTAACTATATACTACTTCATCAAAATCAATAACTTCTTGTATGAATAAAATGAAGAATGCTATTACTAAAACAAAAAGACTAGTGTGCCAATAAATTTATGGACTTAGTTGCTAGGATTCAAGTACAATTAGATTTAGGATTGAAAAGAAAAATAACATATGAGAAATAAGAAAAAAAGAAAAATAAAAATTGAAGTGGACCTAAATAAATTATATTCTAAACTCCAACCTAAAAAATCTTCGGTGTTAATTCTTTAGTTTTTTATACTAAGGGTCCAACAAAGTCAAGGAACAAATCCACAGTCCAACAATGGCCCTTTATTTCTTGACCTCCATACGAAATCCCAAGTACAATGACCAAAGATCTTAAGCCTAAAATTATAAGACAAGTCCAAATTCTGCCATAGTCCTAGTTTATTCTAATTCAAAAGCTAAAATCAAGGGTAAAACCAAATCCAAATCTAAATTTAGGTCAAATCCTATCTAAATTCAATAAAACTCAATATTATGAATCTCAAAACCATTAGTCCATTTTCTTTTTAAACTCAGGTTGTAGTTTTATCAAAAAAGTTTGTAAATTGTCCATTGTTTGAGGAACCTATCCACACAAAATCTGAAAGACATCCAAATCAAAAAATAGTGATAGACTAAAAGCCCAAGCCGATGATTACCCATACAATCAAACCACAAATAATTCGCAAATGATGAAAGCAGTACACAAAATCCAATAAAAAAACAAAACCCACTTACCTCAATCGATGAATAAACGAAGATGCAGAAGGAAGAAGGGAACAAAAGCATTCGAAGGAAGAAGGGAATCGAAGCACGCGAATATGTAGAATGAAAACATAGAAGGGAACCTAAGCACGCAAAGGAAGAAGATGGATGCAGAAGGAAGAAGATGGATGGCCAGAAGGGAACCGAAGCCTGCATACGGCGACAAAGAACCGGTAGCAATAGAGAAAAAAAAAAGAGAGGAGAAAATGAACATCGACGAGGGTGGTGGGTTTTGTGGGTAAGTTAGACGTTTAACGAAAATGAAATCGTTTTTTATTTATTAAAAATGTTGAAGCTGAAGCTAACGGTGGCATTTAAATTTAAAATTTACTGATGGAATAACTCTTCCGTTGGTAAATCACTGACAGAATCCAATTCCGTAGGTACATTCCGATTCTTATTTTTGTTCCGAAGCATTTCCAACAAATTTACCGATGAAAATGACTATTCCATCGCTATATTTTGTCGAAAAATTTGCTGGGATATTTTTCCTCCATCTTTACCAACAGAAAATTTGTCTATTGCTAAATGTAAATTTTTTCGACAATTTTACTGACGGGAATTAATTTCTGTCACTAATTGCCTATAGTATTTTTACCATTGGTAATATTCCGTTGGTAATTTAAAATTTTCTTGTAGTAAGAAGATGGTATACTTTAATTTAAACCCTTTTTTAAAAAAGAATTTCAGTTAAATATTATGATTTGACATGTCATGTTATTTCTATTTTTTATTTGAATTCTCTCATTTGATTAAAATATTTTAAAAGTAAAAAGACTCTAATATACAATATAATAAAACGATTAAATATAGCTATTTCGAGTCTTAATTCCTCTCTGTTGTATATAACTTTTGGTACAATATGGGGGATTTACTTAATTTTTTGTATTAAGCTATTAAAGTGTAGATAGACAAGGCGTGGGCGTACTCAGTAATAGTTATAGTTTCTATAATTCAAAACGTTTTAGGATCTTTAAACCCTATTTTGATGAGATATGGAGAGCAATGTTTAGGTATGACTTTTTGTACTAGAGAATTAAAGCAAGAAGATACAGTCAACAACAAAAACGTGGGACAATTCTGCTATATATTTGGATTTAGGTTAGGAGGAGGAGATATGACATCGTTTGTATAAGGAACTTCGTCATATTCACGGGTTAAACAACGACATTAACTACTCCGTGATTCGGTGGGTTGACTAATTTTGCCTTCCATGCAATTACTAGAATGCTTTTCCTTTAATCTAGCTTTTACGAATCACGCTTCCTATCATTTCAGTCACGGACCTAATAGTATTGCACCAATACATGAAACTCGCCTGTGTTTCGATGAAGCTAGATACCTTATCCATGTCTAGTTGCACCAATTACGGTAAGGTTGTACTAAGACTGGAGGTTACTAGGTACGAGGTACAAACTAGGCAGGGCCACATACACCTATTAAGCTTGAATTGATATTTTTGTTGCAAGTTGGAAACAAGAGACCGTAACTGTTGACGGGTCCATAGGCGACCTTTGATGCTCTTAACTTCAATTATTTTACATGTAACCTGAGCTATATTCCAAGCCAAATGGATATCACCAGTGGCTTTTCACCAAGTTGAAAACAGGATATAATTTCCTGAAACTTAAGAATAGAGTCATCAACGTAATCATTACGTGCTCACCCTCTAAAACCCTGGTGCCTCGCCTATATAAGGCCCTTCCAGGAACTTAACAAGCACATAGCCTAAAGATGGAAGATTATGAAAATTTCCTAGTCTTGTCTTCATTGTTTGTGAGTTATTTCTTGGCTGTTTCTGCTGGAAATTTTATCCAAGATGTCGAACTAACTTGGGGTGGTGATCGTGGTAAGATACTAAATGGCGGAAGTGGCCTCTCACTCACTCTTGACCGGGCCTCTGGCTCCGGCTTCCAGTCCAAGAAAACGTATCTCTTTGGAAGAATTGATATGGGAATCAAACTTGTTCCTGGCAACTCTGCTGGTACCGTCACTGCTTACTACGTGAGTGACCCTCCACTAATTATTTTTATGAGTATAAACATCAAAATCTGTCTCAGTTGCTAAGAAGTACGTCATAACTAGTTACTGAATCTTTTAGGTAAGAAATCATAACTTCTGTATTCTTTAATTCGTTTCAGCTATCATCCGAAGGACCATATCATGATGAAATTGATTTTGAGTTCTTGGGGAACCTCAGTGGAGATCCCTATACAGTCCACACCAACGTGTACACTCAGGGAAATGGGAACAGAGAGCAGCAATTTCGCCTCTGGTTCGACCCAACAAAATACTTTCACTTGTATTCTATTCTATGGAACCCTCATCGTATCATGTAAGTAATCAGATACTGCTAAGTGTCGTAACCTGATGATCAAGTTAGTAATTTCTAAAGCCAACTCTGCCTTAATTAAAGTTTTTTCTTATGAACATTTATATATCTTCAGCTTCCTAGTAGACCACATCCCCATAAGAGTATACGAAAACGAAGAGTCCATTGGAGTTCCATTCCCGAAGAAACAGCCCATGAGACTCTACTCCAGCCTCTGGAATGCTGAACAATGGGCAACAAGAGGTGGACTCATCAAAACAGATTGGTCCAAAGCTCCTTTTACAGCCTACTACAGGAACTTCAATGTCGACAGTACCTGTTCATGGTCATCAGGTGCAACTTCATGTGCTTTGACTGGCACGACTAGTAATTGGCAAACTCAAGGGCTCGATGCTTACGGTCGAAGAAGGCTAAGATGGGTTCTGAAGTATTATATGATTTACAACTATTGCTCCGATTACAAGCGCTTTCGTCAGGGTCGCCCCCGTGAGTGCCGGCGATATAGGTTATTATAGATATACAATGTCGTTTTTGAAAATGGGACTGTGTAAATCAGTAATTTATGGTTTTAGGAAGAAATAAATTTTCTAGAACTGTTGACATAGGTCAAAGGTCACGGAATGTATGAGTAGTAGACAGTCTCTGCGATTGACCCAATGATGCGATGCCAATAGAACCTTGGTTGATCTTGTCATCAGCTTTATTTAGTAGTGTTCGCCAGCCAAAATACAAACTACTAAACTTAATAGGAATGCCTATTTCTAGCATGTTGACTTTGTCCTGCAAGTGGATACACTGGTATATATGCATTTGCCTATTCAGAGGCCTCAACATTAGCTTTTTCTCATCCTTCTCAACCGGTATATATATGGTCAGGAAACGGTTTTACCAAGCAAAATAAGCAGGAGGGCCTAGCTATTTAGTAATGATTGCTTCTGGGCTCTCCTCATTGAATTGAAGAACAGAAAAAGGAAGATGGCAAAGGAAGTTTCAATAATACTTTTGTCCACTCTATTCATCGGTTCTTTCTTAGCCGTCTCCGCTGGTAGTTTCTACAAAGATGTCGATATAACTTGGGGTGATGGCCGTGCCAAGATTCTCCGAGGAGGGAAAGAACTCTCTCTTACCATGGACAAATTCTCTGGCGCCGGCTTCCAGTCTCATGATGAATTTCTCTTCGGAAGGTTCGATGTGGAGATGAAGCTTGTCCCCGGAAACTCTGCAGGCACTGTTACCACCTTCTATGTAAGCTCTCTGTTGCAGTCACAGGCTGCAACTTAAAACCTTTTACAATTTGAACTGTGTTTTATCGGACCAACTCATGGCCATGGTTTGAAGATATTGCAGAACAAAAGTTTATCAACTTCTAATTTATTGGGTGCAGCTGTCATCTAGTGGACCAAAGCACAATGAGGTTGACCTAGAGTTCTGTGGCAACCTTACTGGCGACCCCTACACCCTGCATACCAATGTCTACGTCCACGGAAAAGGGCATAGGGAACAAGAATTCAACCTCTGGTTCGACCCAACAGAAGATTTCCATAAGTACACCGTCATCTGGAACCCTAAAAGCGTCATGTAGGACATAACCTAAACCTTACATTCTATTCATCAACCAAACTATTCCACACAGATTAACGTTGTATTGGTTTGCATGGCATGCAGTATCTTCGTAGATAACGTTCCCATCAGAGTGTTCAAGAACAAAGAATCATACGGGGCTGTTTTCCCTAACGAACAGAAGATGAGGATCTACGCAAGTTTGTGGAACGGAGAGCAATGGGCAACAAGAGGTGGACTCATCAAGACCGACTGGTCCGCTGCTCCTTTCACAGCCTACTACAGAAACTTCAATGCAATCACTACTGACACTCATCATGCAGACAAATCCTGGATGAACTATACCCTCTCTCCCAAGGAGAAAAAGTTGCTCCTCTGGGTGCAAAAGAATCACAGGATCTTCAACTACTGCGCCGACCCAAAACGCAAAGGCGGTCCTCGAGAATGCCGGGACATTAAGTTTTTGAAGAGAACAACTCGTGAAGCAGCTCTCAAGGCTATGCAGAAGAAACTTTAAGTGACTACAAAATGTCTGTTCAGGGAGATTGACCGAATGATGATGAACAACAATTTGCTTGCAGGTCATCAATTTGCATGATTGATTAATTAATTAATTTAGTACCTTCAAAAGAATTTTCTTTTTTCTTGTTTTGGAAATGATAGATGATAGTATTCCTTCCAAACATCTAATTCTGTCGATGATAAGAATTTGAGATAATAATTTCTAACAATGGAAGCAGCTACGAATCCAGGTGCGCACGGTATATATGTATATTCTGAAAAAAAAAAATTTAGTTTTGTAGGGGCTATAGCCCTTGCTAGCCCCCTGGATCCATCAATGGAAGTCCGTCTTTGTTTTCGTACTTATATATAGTTATACAAGTGTTATTATTAATATTTAATATTTTAGTATTTTAATATTTATTTTCTAGTTTATTTTATTTTATTTTTCAATTTTATTTTTTAAGAGTTTAAAATAACAACAATTCATTACTATTGTTATAAAAACAAGCTCGTATTTTATCTTTGTTACCTTTTCTTAATAATAAAAAACAAATTGAGAAATGCGAGTTGGTTGCGAAAAATGCTAGTCTTAGAACAAAAAAACATATATATATATATATATATACATATTTTGAAAAAAATTTAGTTTTGTAGGGCCTATAGCCCTCGCTAGCCCCCCTAGATCCATCCCTAAATGGAAGTCCTTCTTTGTTTTCATACTTGAATTATCTGCAAATAAAAAAAAGATTTACAAAATTAAATTTAACAAAGAATTATAAGTGTGATTATTAGTCTACTATTAAAAATTTAGTTTGAATAGGATTTATAAATTTACTATATATATATATTCTGAAAATAAATTTAGTTTTGTATGAGCTATAGCCCTTGCTAGCCCTTACTACGAATCCAGGATTTTACTAAGGGGGGCACTATATATATATATATATTCTGAAAAAAAAATAGTTTTGTAGGGGTTATAGCCCTTGCTAGCCCCCCCGGATCCATCCCTGAATGGAAGTCCCTCTTTGTTTTCGTACTTGAATTATCTGCTAACTAAAAAAAGATTTTAAAAAATTAAATTTAACAAAGAATTATAAGTGTGATTATTAGTCTACTATTAAAAGTTTAGTTTGAACCGATTTAACAGTTCAACCGTGAAAACTTTGAATCAGCCAACTTTTCGGTTTTGTTTTCAAATCTTCTTCGATTCTATTTATTTTAATAATTATTTTTATTAAAAATCAATTATTTTATTAATTAATCAGTGATTTTCATAAACTAATCAATTTTTAAATAAATCAAAATAAACTAATTAATTTTTATTTAAGTGTTTCTCTTTTCAATTAAAGTTTAAACTAAGTACACTCCCCTTCAATTTTATTTCGAATTCTTCAAATTTACTCAATCTTTAACCGATTATATGACAGTTTAATATCAATTAAAGTTTTTAAACTATAAAATTTTTGTCTTAGCGGTTTAATTTATGATCCAATTCTTAAAATCACTACGACAAATACTTGCAATTTGCGACGTTTTCAAAAAAACGTCGCAAATTGTTTAGAATTTTTGTGTCTTTTTAAAAATGTCACGAAAAGATCCAATTTTTCGCGACGTTTTATAAAAACATCGCGGATTTGTCAAACTTATAGAAAACGTCGCGAAAGGGTTACTTAAATCGTTTTTCTTCAGGAGCAAAACGACGCCGTTTTGGTTTTTTAAAAACCTACCCGAGTCTCCTCCATCCCCCCTCAAAACGACATCGTCTCCCCCTCCCCAAAACGACGTCATTTGGTTTTCTTAAAACCTATCCGAGTCCCCTCCCCCCAAAACGACGTCGTTTTGGTTTTCTTAAAACCTACTCAAGTCCCCTCCCCCCCTTAAATGATGTCGTCTCCCCCTCCCTAAAACGATGTCGTTTTGGTTTTCTTAAAACCTACCCGAGTCCCCTCCCCCCCAAAATGAC
>JANZLX010000002.1:34460574-34477058 GCA_025531955.1 Erythroxylum orinocense
TGGGATTTGGATTTATTCTTTGTTTCAATGATCAACCTTAGAACTTGAATGAGATTACCTTGTTAGATGCTATTAATCTTATTTCTTTTCAATTTAAATTTATTTGCTTGCCATTTATTAAATTTAGTATTTTCACTCGTCAGTTACAAACCCCCTTTTTTATTTCCTAGTTCTTGAATTCCTGTTTGTCATAGGATTGAGTAATCTCCAATCTCTGTGGATACGACTTTACTCACTTTAACTACAATTTAATTGATTTTCCAAAAGTAGATCTTATTTTTGGTGACACCCATCAATTACACTTTAATTTGATATGAGAGATCTGATAAGGAATTGGGCTTTCATATAAAATTTTCTTTCTTACGTGGATATGTTTTTTAACTTTGAGTTTATAGAATTTAAATTTCATCCTTTTGAGATTAAATGTAAGATAAGTTCAAACATTAAAATGACAAAAAAAAACTTAGAATTTAAGTTTAAGCCAAATAGTCTACCTTTTATAAGCCCCTTTTAGTTTTATATGAATTTAAGATTTTTCTTGGTAATCTTTTCCTAAAGAATATTGAGCCTAAATAAATAACAAATATTTACTCTACAATTCATGGTTAGTAAAGCTTTTATTAATGTTTTGATATTTTTAGGATTGATGAAAGAGGCAATATAAAAAAGGAATCTCATGCCAATTAAAAAGGTTTAAATAGTTTTAAAAATAAAAAATGTGAAAAGAAAAAAGAAAATAAAGTATTAAAAATCGATTGGCATGGATACTTGTGCTTGAAGATAATGAAAGAAATAGGGTGGTTACAAGAATATGAGGAGTTACTTATGTGAGGATTCAAGTTTCTCTTGATTTATTTGTTACTAATCTATTAATATTTCTTTGTCTCCCCTTTCCTTTCCTTAGTTAGCCTATTTAACTCTTTGGCCCCATTATAATCTTTTCAAAGTCCTTTCGATTTTTGCTTACACTTATCTATTTAAGTAGTGGAGATTAGATTATTTTTATAAAAAACTTCAAATACTTGTATGAATGAGTGATATTTTGTTGGACATGTCAAATTGGAGTGTTTGAGTTTAATGAAGGAGGTAGAATGGTATTTTATTGCCATGTTTGTATAGTTGTTTATTTATGAAATATTATATGTTAAGTTTTTGCAATTCAATTGAGACTTGAAATTGTATATCTTATGTTGTTAACTATAAAGCCAACTAATGAGTTCAAATCACTATTTGTAGGCAATATTTAAGTAAACTCTTAAGAAACAATAACTACTTTACTAGAGAAACCTAGAGGTTTAAAGGCTTATGATATATGCTAAATATCATTATATACCTACAAAAGTGTAATTGTTCTTATTTTAATTTAGTCTAGGTTAGTGGTTAAGGTTTGTTTGTTATTGATTGCTTGATGAAAAGTAATAAGTTACGGGAATTTGTTATATCCATATTTTACATATTACTTAGGATTAAATTAATTGGTATTCCACACTTTTATAGTATGTTTTATATGGATCATGTGATATTTTCTTATGTTTAATTCATTATCATGTAGGTGATGAGCTTGAGGAGAAAACATGAAACCGGGTGCAACTTTCTCCACCGTTGTCTAATTGAGGAGATATTGGAGTCATTTGAAAAATAAGAAAACAAAAAACAATTTTATAGAAGACATTAGAAACTAATCTAACTCAAAAATGTCAAAAATAGAGAAGTTAAAAAAAGGCATAAGAGGAACTGAACTTATTGAGATAAGTGTCTATCTTTCGTGAGCTTCAAAAAGGTTGATAAAAAAATAAGATCGATGTCAGAGTGGACCAACACTAAACTTATTACTATTTTACAGAAAAAGTTATAGAAAAAAATAGACGCTAGTTTTAATACTGGTATGATAGTGGTTCTCGTGTCGAAGTTATGAGGACGTATTATTTCTCGTTTAACTAGCCTAGGACTTTACTTTTACAAGCCTTGTAAGGCCCCAAAATATACCCTAGTTGAAATAATACATGTTTATGAAAGTACTTGTGTGATAGGAGTTAGAATTTTACTATGATTAGAATATAAAAGACATATGATTTGAATTTTTGGTTAAGTGGATAATGGTTAGTGAATTGGAATTAATTGATACAATTAGAGAATTTAGGTATATAAATGTATATTTAGATTAGGAAATTTTTCAAGTGGCAAGATAAATTGGTATATGAAAATTGCAAAGATTAAGCCTATGAGTTAGTGACATTTAGCATGGTTAAAGCATTGACAAATGGTAGCACAAAGTGTGTGACATATGACCTAATGTATCATTGACATATGGCAGCTCCTTTAAGGGACAAATAAAGCTCATGCATGGGCAGCTCCTTTAAGGGACACATATGTTGCTCCAATTCCATTACACCTAGCTTTGGATGTGGCAAATTCTGCTGGAGCAAGTCTTCATTTTAGTCTCTTCTCTCCACGAAATTTCATTCCCCTACTCCCCCTCTCAACTTCTGGACCTTTGTTGAAGCTTGGTTCATCATCTTTGTAAGTTATTTCATTAATAAATGGGTCTTGTGATTCTATGATTGATGCTGGAAACTAGTTCGGATGAGTAGTTCTACTAGACAGGTTTCGGTATTTTAGCCATATCTTGCTCTGTAGATATCCAAATTGGATGAATTTAAATTCTTATTAAACTAGAAACTTATATTTTCAACTTTCATGAAGACATCGAATTTGATTTCTTTCACTAAGTGTGTCAAAAGTTGGCTTAAAGTTGAGTATTTGGAATTTGTCACTGTTTGTGAATAGACTGTAGTCATTTGGAGATAATTTTCAAAATACTGAACCAAATTGCATAAATTTGTGTCAATAGAAACTAAAGACATAAAGGAACAAATGTGTATAAGAATGTTTGGCCTAAATTCTTCATTTTCATTGTCAAAATGATCATGTAACATTGACTCGAAAGTCTGTTTTGTGGAAAAGCTGGAAGAAATGAAGTGTTTTCACTGAACTTGCTTTGGTATTTCGATTATAACTTGCACTATGGATCTTTAAATGAGTTGGTTCCTAATTCAGATTAAACTAGAGACATATTTCTACATCTTTCTTGAAGAAGTGGAATTTTAATTCTGTCTCTAAGATTTTCAAATTTTGGGCATAAAATTGAGTCTTAACTTAGGCTATAGCACTACCAGGGACAAAAATCATATCATGTGGTTTTTGAATAAACTGTATTGATGTAAGCCGAATTAGACTGAGGTGTCTTTACCATAGTTGAAGCTTATTATCTTAGCTTTAAATTGGTATAAAGTGTGTAACTTTTGAATATTGGAATTGAGAGTTAGGACGTATACAACTTGGAGGCATGATCATGCATTAGTCAAAATGTCAAATGTACACAGTCTGTGGTATTTTGAGCATAACTCATTGAATACTAAACTAAATTGGATGAAATTGGTATCATTGGAAACCTAAGACAAAGAGGGAAAACTTTCTAGAATGAAGTATTACCTAATTAGCTCACCTTCCTGATAAGAATAATTGAGCAAAGTGGACCCAAGGTAGATTGTGAAATAAATCTAGATTGAATGTGATAAGATTTATGATAAGAAACTCCGATTTTTGACATGAACATGCATCATACATTTTCAATATACATGAATGTGCATAATTGTGCATAATAGTAATATATTTTTGTATTGAATGTTTTAAAGGAACCCTTAGAGGGACCTATTTCAGATATTGTCGGGACTTCGAGGCAATAAGCAAACAAGAAGCTTTTGTAAGTAATTTAGACAGTAACTTTTATGAGTAACCTAAGATAGTCTCACCTTGATTTGTTTTGTTTATTAATGAATTGAATTTGATATTGATGAATGTGTATTGTTTTGTGTACTGATTCCAGACATGAAGGTCCAAGGTATTGATTGATGAATGTGATATTGAAATGCTACTTACCTTACTTTGTTCTGCTTGTTAAATTTGATTTATGCTGACTGTGTTCTAAATTCTGGACAATGATTGTCCGAGGCGTTCGATGCATGTTTATATTATTGGAAGTGCTACTTATATGTGAACATGATTGACTACTTGCTTTGCACATAAAATGTCTGAAATGACTTGTTTTGCTTTAAAACTGTTGAGTCCTAGTTATGGGTAAATAGGCATGCCTAGAAGGGTCTGTAGCTGCTTCTGTGACACTTCAGTGTCTTATGTTATTGAGACATAAGTCTCTTCTGTGATATGATATCAATTAGGGTATCTTCTGTGTAACTCCCGTTACCCACTTCTGTTGATGGACTAGCAATCATTTGATTATGTATTCTGATATATGTTGGATTTTGAAATAAACAAAATGATATTTTGAACTGAAGGGATTGTGTCTTCTTTGATACTCAGTTCTGTTAACTATGCAACTGTTCTGAAATTTAAATATCTGCTTGTGCTATATTGTGATTCAGTATGATTAATTGTCAAATTACGCATAGTTTAGTTATTACTCACTAAGTTATATGCTTAGCACGGTGGATTTGTCCCGTGTACTTTCCAAGCGACATTTATAAAGATTGGGACAAGACAACTACAATGGTCAATGAAGTCTGAGTGTTATTTTGAAAATAATGTAAAATTTTTTGTTTGACTTTTGAGCTTGTATCTGATATGTATATGTGAATTCGTTTCTAAGTTTGTAACAATGATACTTCAGTTTGGTTTAGAGTTTTTTAGCGAGTTTGTGTTAAGTACTATGTAATTTAATGTATGTTTGTCTGAATTGTTTACTGGAAGTTTTCATATGCTTTGATTTGTTGTACTGTTTTGTGTAGCATTCATATATCCTTTCAGGAGATATGTGGGTGTTACAAGCCTAATTATAAATACTCTTTACTAAGATTAAAGTTGGGGACATTTGGAAGGATTTTGACATCCACCTTAATATTGTTTTCATAATTTTAATATTTCTTATCATTCAAAGGAGGATTCGAAGCAAGATTGAGGAGCAAGTGACAACTTCTCTTATTCCTTTCTTTTAATCTTTTTCTTTAGTTGAGATTGGATTATTTGTACTTTGCATTCATTATGTTTAGTGACTAGAAACCCTAATTAAGGTTAGAAATGTAGATTTTAGGGATCTTTCAATTATCAATACACGATTTGATTATCAAGTGATCAAATTTATTTTCTTTACTCTTAATTATTGAGTTTATATTTGATCACTATAGATTTAATCTTAAAGATTGCACGAAGAATTAAAAGGAGAAGTATTATCCATTCATTGAGAGAAAAATACTTCATAACTAGATAATGAAAGTATCATAGACTATTATGATAACTAAATATATTAACTATGCTTAATAAATTTGATTAAGTTAAATCTATGCCATAGAGAGAAGGTAGTTATCCAATTAGATATACTTACATACTTCAGGTAAAGACATAGATAATTATTATTTCAACACAAAAAATCAATCTTTGTTTATAATTGAAATTTCATATAAATAAACCTCGTAATCTTAATGTATGAGTTATTGATTTTTCTTATCTAGATTATTTACATTGTTCCGGTTAGTTTAATAAATTAATCATCTTCTATATAGATATTCATCCTTTAAGCCGTTTGAAGAAATTATTAATTGAAATATTTGCAACCAAATAGATATAACACTTAACTAATAAGATCAAAACTAAATAGTATACTATTAGGTTGCCAAGCATAAAAAATATTTAAGAACACAAACTCACAATTATTTTTATCCAATGTTCACAAAGATTATACATAAGCTTTA
Source organism: Erythroxylum orinocense (assembly GCA_025531955.1). Classification (NCBI taxonomy): domain Eukaryota; kingdom Viridiplantae; phylum Streptophyta; class Magnoliopsida; order Malpighiales; family Erythroxylaceae; genus Erythroxylum; species Erythroxylum orinocense. Next base: position 34,466,340 of record JANZLX010000002.1, read on the forward strand.
ATTGAAAAGCTATTAGTTAAGACTAATGCATCATCATTGTACTGGCCTAATATTATAGGTATGTACTATTTGGCAAGCCCCATCGACAAGTAGCTTCAACTGCAGCTTCTTGAAACCAATAAAACTAACTTTGCTTCAACCAACAATAACAACAATTCAGTAAAAATTCTGCTAATATGTGGAATCTGGGAAAGTTTAGTAATATACAGCCTTACTCCTAACTAGTAGAGAAGCTGTATCAACAAACAATGTTGTGCAAAATTACATTTGATGAACGAGATCAAGAAAGCAAGCACGAAGGACTAAAGAGGGGAAGGGTATAGAAAATAAATATTATATATGATAATGACATAAAATGAGAAGGGGAAATGAAAATATCAATTGGCAAGTCATTATCTGCCAAAGAAATAAGCAAAAACAGTTATGCAAATGACTTCTAATAATTGATACGTTTAACCTACGCTACACGGACCATTGGCTTCACTCCCTGCTTCGAATCTCAAAATTACATCAATCTGCAAATTCTGCAGAACCTTAACTTTGATCTTTTATGTCCAGTGGTTGTAGACATCAAACTCCTTGAAGCTAAGATCAGCTCCATAATTGTACTCTTCCAACCTAAACAAACATATTACATCATAAAGTTTAATGTAAGCAGCACAGCATACAAGAATAGAACTTCCAAAAGTAACCATAAAGATTCGCTAATATCAAGAGAATACTGCAATAGTAAAAGATCGAAATGTTTTAAAAACTGCCAACTCCAATACATTTTAGCATTAAGTGGAAACTAAAACAAATAAGAGTTGCCATCATTTTCAAAGCAAGATAACAACAAAGCTCATAGAATTATAATCTTAGTGAATGCCTGCTCAAACAACAGCATGCACAGCCACCCAAAAAAGACTCCACAAATGAAAATTTGTATACAAGGCTTAGTTATTGTATATCCGCTTATTTGATAGCACTGCACTACATATTTCACATCACCGTTATTCACTATGCCATAGGGATCCTTTATGTCTTTAGCTATTAATAACTTAAGAAACTACAAATAAGATTTCAGCAGTAGGAGCACATTCAAGTCACCTCTTGCTGCAAAACTTATGCATAACTAAATTCAGGAAGAAAAAGCTATGAAGGGTAATGTCGTATGGTTAACATCACCAAGAAAAACTCAGGTTGCATGGTTATGGCAAAGTACTACACTCTGAAAACTTCAACAGAGCAAAACGTGTTGACTCTTTTTGTACATGTTAACTCAAGTACTAAGCACACAGAAGCCCGGTGGAAAAGAGAAAGCTTAAAGAGTTCCTTTGGGGTAGGAATTAGAAGCTCTTTTACATGTATTGGCAACAGTCTAAAATCAGATTTGACATTCAGGATTAAGTGGACCAAAATATCTATTGAAACAAAACGACAATAAAAGAAAAGGGGTACACTTAACACTTTACAGGATTCAATGAACAGATTGCTAGCAAGTAAGACAAACTGCTAGCAATAGAACTTGTGCAATGTCAATTTGCAGTTCTATGTAACTACATATTCTCAGAAAGACAGGAACCTAATTAAATGCGAAGTGTATTATTACTTGAACTTCAAGTATATGACTCACTTTGAAAAGACATTAATTTCTACACCTACCATATGACCACTTTTTGCATGAGAGACAAATCGAATGATTCTGGGAAAGGATAGAGTTCCATTCCCTGCACTATCACTTATCACCACAGGAATACTATTGACATCAATGGCACCAGGCCAACAGCAAGACTGTCAATCTGTCACAAATAAGTGCTCCATTAAATATTTAACTAAACATGGATGAAACACTTCCACAATGGACTGCATAGTCAATAGCTTCCCCTGCAGATGGCTCCACCGCTATTAAAACTCTTCTATTAAAAGCTACCCAACAGTTACTGGACAGTATCAAGATGCCAGCATCAAAAATTTTAAAATGAAGTTTCATTCTTTTGTCCCCACTCCTCCCTGTTGTACCATTGACCATGAAAGTCCCAAATAGGAAATAAGCCGAGCCATGCTCGGAATACCTGTTTTTCCACATGCAAATTCTTATTTCCCCCCGTGCAGTCCCTTTCCTATTCAGGATTGGTGTAGATTCCAAGAATGGGACAGCTCAGATAAGACTTTCTTATATAAAGGAAAACGCATATGTATGTCTCGTATCTATCACAAGTACAACTATTCGTCAATTGATTGATAAAGTCAATAACCTAATTTTTCATACAGCAAGCAAAATAATGTCCTTTTTGCTACGACTCAACCAACCATTGACTGGGGAAACAAGGAAGGGTTTTGATTACGAACTACATTAGCAGTGCTTGGCATAGAAACAGCTTAGTAGGAAGCCGTCTCCACACTATATGGTACTGCGAGCTAAAAAAAAGCTGAAAATCAGCGGGAATCGAAAGCCATCAACCCATTTAAAACTGTAGGACGAGCAGAGCTTCTTTTGATAAATTAAACGAACCCAAAAATTCACATTACACTACACAATAAGATCAAGTAGAATCCAGAGACTCGAGCCACAAATCCTGAACATAATGCTCATTCCTAGTTTGTCAGTGTAGATCAGAAGAAGGGGAAGAGCAAAAGAATGTACCTTTTGGGAAGAAACCAATGCTCAGAGAAGTATAGGAGAAGAAGAACATGGTGAGAAGGGTGGTGAAGGAGCTGACTTGCAGAGAAACACATGATTGCTTCCAAGACCCTGGTTAAATACTTAATAATAAAGTGAAGAGAAAAGAAAAGAAGAAAGAAAACACACCCAAAGAGAAAAAGAAGAAAAGAAGAGAACGAAATGGAGAGAGTAAAGATGGAGATGAGAGTTGGGACAAAGAAATGACAGCACATAACTAAAGGGTGATTTAGTTGTCTGTTTGAAATATGAAACTCTGACTTCTCTCGTTGTCTGTGCATGCATTGCATGCACCGGCCGTTTATTACACGCACCATTCACATTGCGTTTGACTTATTTACCTCTTATTTCTATTTTTAAAATTTTTTTAAAAATTTAAAAAATCCATAAAAAAATAAAAAAAGTTTACACTAATAGAGGGACTCTCCTACATGAGATAGACCTACTTGAAACACCGATATATCTAGGTTAAGACAAAACGGCGACGTTCAGAACAATGTTAAGTGAGCAAAGTCTTTTAATATTTAGGATATAACGAAATGCATCTTTCTCAAATCTTTAGATGTTTCTTGATTTGGGAGGGTGAAAGGCGATGCTCTGATGGCAAGACTAGTGATGTGGCTCCATAGTATTTTTTCTACTCTTTTCTCCGCACAAAGATCTCAACTCGGGTAACATACTCAACTTCAACATCGCGATGACTTTTAGCGATTAGGACATAACGATATTATTTTTCGACTGTTCAGACATTGCTTTCTTTTGGAGGTTTAGGGGCTTAGCTCTACGGTGATGAGTCAGAGGATGTGATCTCAACTCAGGTAAGCTTCTCAACTCGATAGGATTCCATCCTTTATATATATAAATCTCCACAAAATAACAAACTATATATTGATAATAGGGATCTAGTGGGACAACGGTGTTCGTTCAAGCATGACACGACTAAGGAAGAAGCATATATGAGAAAGCCCTTTCCTTTCCAACATGTGAGTCCAAATCCACCTATACTTTAGTAGTTTTTCGTGAGTAGGTAAATGAATATTATGCTAGAATCTAGGAATTTCTATGCATGGGAGATCATTAATTCTCTAAACTATTCTGAACTGAACCCAGGTTGTATGAAACTTTTTTTAGTAACATGAATTAGGAATAGACAATGAGGACTATACTCTCCATGTGAGAGTCATTCCTCTACTACAGTGCAAGTTTAACTGATTTGTAATCAGTTGTTCCCTTATGGTAGCAATAGTGAGTTCTATAAGAGAGAATAGAGAATTAAATTTATTTTTAAACCTTTTACTATTCTCATTCCAAACTGCTTGAGTACATGTAGCAACTGAGACAATTATAATAGCCCTATCATATTTAGAAATATGTAGATGAGGTAACTCTAGTAAGATGTCAGAGGGTCTGCAATAATTAAACCCGGGGGCATATATTCTAGAGATTTTAGCCCAAATCTCTTTAAAGAAAACACACTCGAAGAAGAGATGGTCTCTAGTTTCATCCTCTAGGTTGCAAAGAATACATATCTTAGAGGAGGAAAGGAAATTCGGCCCATCCAAAGTGCTAATCTGTTCAACATAACTAGCCAGAGAAGAAAACTAGCATTAGTTCTGAAAACCTTGTTCCAAATGAGGGTATACCATCTTACTCTATTAATTATCCCATCCCTCAACTTTTTGGCTTCCCTTATATTTATTGCTGAAACTAGAATCCCATTCCATAAATAATTATCTCTCTTTTCAAGTATTCTAAATTGCGGAATGGGCAAAAGTCTAATCTTATTTTGATGATAACATCTAAATTTCGTTTCTAATTATTTCATGGAGCTTAGTTTTCCCATTAGAGTTCTTGCCAACTAATTATGAATTAAAGCTCCTTACCCTGTCCAATTGTCATACCATAAAGAAATTCTTTCCCCTGCCCCTATTTGACAAGTTATGTCTAGTTGTCATACTATAAGGAAATTCTTTCTCTGCCCCTATTTGACAAGTTAGGTACTGCTGAACTTCTTCCCTCATTTTAAAAATTTGGTTAAAGAATCAAAAGTAACTATCTTTGATTCTTAGAGCCCAAAAACTCTCACCTTTTAATATATATGTGTGAATCCATTTGATCCACATTGATTGTTTTTCACTTAGGATTCTCCAAATCCTCTTGGTTATAAGTAATATGTTTTTCTTAGTGATTGACTCCAATCCTAATCCTCCTTCCTCTCTCGGTTGACATATATTCTTCCAACTAAATTTTGCTATTCCTTCATCACCGTTTCCTTTCTCCCATAGAAACTGCTTCATCAGTTTTTCAATTGTTTTAATAAGCCCTTTGGAGAGAAATAGGTAGGAACACCGGTAAGTTTGCATTGACATTATTACCAACTTTAGAAGCTGAAGTTTCCCTCCATAAGATAGGGCTTTATTAGTCCATAACCCCAATCTTTTCTAGATTTTTTCGAGTAATGGGATACATTCACAAAACCTTAGCCTCCTAGATGAGATAGGAATGCCCAAATATAGAAAAGGAGGATCTTTGATTTCCATACTCATAGCTAGAGACAAGGCATTAGAAAGGTGAGAAGCACTTTTAGAGAGCATGAAATAACTTTTATGGAGATTGATACTTAGACCTGACATATCCTTAAAAGAATTGAGAGTAATCATTATAAGAGAGACTAAGTGAACATTAGCCTTACTTAAAAGAAGAAGAACATCTGCAAAATATAAGCTTGTTAGAGAAAGCTTCTTAAATTTGGAATGGTATATGAATCTAGAGTCCTTTGAAGTGTTATGATTCAGCATTTGAGTAAGAACCTCCATGCAAATTAGGAATAGGTAAGGGGACAGAGGATCCCCTTTCCTATGTCCTTTTTTGCCTTCAAACATCTCTATGGGGTTCTCATTTATCAATATTCCATAGGAAGTAGTAGTAATGCATTCTTAAATCCACCCTATGAAACTATGAGGAAATTTTATGACCTCCATAGTGTGTAGCAAAAAACTATAATCTAGTTCACACTATCAAAAGCTTTCTGTAAGTCTACATTAATAGTACAGTTTTGAGGGGTTTTGCTACGATTATACCCTTTCAAAAACTCCTGCACTAGAAGAATATAATCCCTAATATCCCTGATGCTCATCAAAGCTCCTTAATTCTCACTGATGAGTAAGTGTAAAACCTCTTTCAGCCTTTGCCAAAATCTTGGCTATGATCTTATAAAGGAAATTAGTACAAAAATAGGTTTGAATTCACTTCAAGTGGTCGGGTTGGATTTTTAGGGACCAAACAGAGGAATGTCTTGTTAATTTCCTTAAGCAGTACACCTTTTAGGAAAAACTCCTTAAATAACCCCCCACGCTACTCCAAGTTTTTTGGTAGAAGACCTTATTCAAACCATCAGGTCCTGATGCCTTAGAGCTATTTATATTATAAAAAAACCCTCTCTATTTCCTTATCTATAACTAGTCTAATTAACAAAGAAGCATTAAGTTCAGGAATTCTTGCTGAAACAAACTGCCTAAGATCAGCTCCAAATCTTGGTGGGGAAACGTCTGAACCTAGAAGGTTTTTGTAAAAATTCATTGCTTCCTTAGCAATTCTATCTTGTCCAAACACAACCTCACTAGCTTCAGTTTTAATGGAAGTGATTCTCTAACACTGAATTAAAAAAGAACTTAGTGCATCTGTCCCTATTCTTTATCTAATTAACTCTAGCTCTCTGCTTCAATAAAGAACATTGATTATCCACCAATTACAAGTAGTTCTTAAGGGCTTACTTTTCAGTTGTAGCTAGAGTACCATCTATGGGATTATCTGCTAATAATTTCCGAATGATTGAAAGTTTATCTCTAGCTGTTTCTATCTCCTTAGAGAAATTCTGACCTCTCTTTAAGTTAAGGGTCTTCAATTCCTGTTTAATGGACTTGAGCTTTTGGAGGCAAATGTACTGTTTAGTCCTATAGAACTCACACTCCAAACCCTTCATTATTGCTTCTTCCCCCTCCATATTTACCAGAAAATTGTTAAACCTAAAAGGATGATAGATTTTGGTAGTAGTAAACAAGTTATCAATCCTTATAGGAGTATGGTTAGAAATCCCATGGTCTAGGAATTTTGTTGAGCTTCCTGAGAAAGTATTTAGCCATTCCACATTAATCATTGCCCTATCTATCTTTTTCCTGTTATGCCAAATAGGCCTTTGTTTGTTTGACCAAATGAACCTATGGCCTTCAAATTTTAAATCTGTAAGTTCCACCTCCTGCATACAATCGAACATATCAGAAGAATAGTTGAGTAAGTTACAATTTCCTTCCACTTCTAATCTAGAGTGATGTTAAAGTCACCACTAATTAACCATAGAGCATTAATCGAAGCCTTAATTCTTCGCAAATGTAGCTAAAGCGTAAGAATTTTCCATTTTGAAGTAGAGCTTAGTGTGAAGAAACTGTTGACTGGATTCCAGAACCTTCACCTCCAAGAATTCACCATTATAAGTAATAATAATCCTTCCATAGGCATGACTTTGGTAGTATGTAAGAAACTGCCATTTGCTACCTAACAACATAGTTTATTCAAATTAACCTCTCTAATTTTAGTTTCCAAAAGACAAAAACCAGAGGCTTTTCCTTACGAACAAAATCCCTTTTCGCATTAAGATTGGAAGGGTTCTTTATTCCACGGACATTCCATTCAATTAGAGTCATAAGAGATTACTTTTCCCTTTGGGGCCTTTCCTACTGCTCCTGTTACTTTTCCGAGAGATAACCTAATCAAATTGCTCCTCTTGAGAAACCCCACCTACAGATCAACCTTCTGTAGGCTTTGTTCATTCTGTTTGGGATCAAGAACTCCTCCACTTAGATTAATTCCACTAGTTTCCAGTACATTCTCCCCCTTATTCATTAGTGACTTATTTAGGTCACCTAATGGATTTTGAAGAGCTCCTTCCTGTTGGTTTGAATCTGGGCTATTCTCCTCATGAGTGCTCTCCCCATTTATAGGAGAATCATTATCAACCTGAACTGGTTCATGATTTTCAGATACTTATTCTGCCTCATCACATTCTTTGTTGTCTTTTAACATATACTTTTCCATACCCATCACCTCCCAAGAGTCACCTCTAATAAAGACTCTTCCCGTAGGTTTCCATTTTTTGCTTTAAGCTTTAAGAGACGGTTTCCCTTAATATGTTACTATAACTTTATCATCTCTATGAGAGTGTTCATTTGCCAACCTTAGCATAGGGATGTTGTCTTTCATTTCCTTAGAAATATCCATACTCACACATAACTGAACAAATCTTATCCTTTTCCTCAACGCAGTGTTTTCATCCATACATCTTGGTTTCCCTAAATAACTAATACTCAAACCCTTGGTTATCCAATATTCTAAAGGAATGTTGTGAATATTCACCCATAAAGGAATGTTCTTCATTCTAATTTTTTCTAATTCCATGCCTGGTTACCAATTTTGAAGAAATAAAAGGAGTTAAGAGATGTCCCAAGGGCATTTTCCAATTACCTTTTGAGTTTCCGATTTTGAATAGAAGGTAAATATTAAGTTATCCTCCTTAATTAGCATTACCTCTATTAGACCTCTCCCTTTCAGTCTATGCCTATATCATTAGAAAAGCAAGCCTTTTGTCCATAAAAAAAGTTAACAAGAGTAGCTTCCCATGTCTTAGCTTCTTCCTGCAAAATGTCTAGACTAGGAGCCACCATTAGCTTTCCTTCTATCTCCACAGGTGGAATAAAAATCAAGAAAGAATCAGAGTTATCTCCCATGACTTATTTCCATGTCTTCCTAGATCCTCTAGTAATGTCAGCGACGGTAAGGACAGAAAGTTTGGGAGGAATGGCAAAGGTAGAGGGAAGGATAGTTGTAGAGAGGGATGGGGAAGAAGGATGGACTGTAGAAGATTGGGAAGGGGAGGAGGGTTTAGGAAGGGGATTTGGGGAAGTGGTTGTTTTAAAGGTAGTAGATAATGGTGGAAAATTAGTCTCCATTTTATGCTTTGGAAACCAATTTAATATGTTGATGTTTTGTTTTGCAAGTCATCAAAGAAAGAAGAAAGCTAGAAAGGAAATAGAGGGTTATGGTATTCAGATGGAGGATGGTAAGAGTTCAGATCTAGTTGAAAGGGTTATGGTATTCGGATGAAGGATGGTAAGAGTTCAAATCTAGTTGAAAGTTTTGCCATCCTCTCTCTCCTAGGTATGGCTGACAACAGGACTCCTTTTAAACCCTAGAAGTAGATGAATACAGAAGGTAAGACCAATATACTTAACAATAAGAAGTGAAAAATAAGGATGACAAAATCGGCCTGACCTGCCCGACCTAATTTTGGCCCTGTTTGAACAAGCTACATGCTAACCATATCGGCCTGACCAGACCACAGACTGATCACAGGTGAGCCACAGGTCGGCCCGGCCCAACCTTGCCAATGACCCGCCTATTCCTTCAAAAAATGTGGTTTTTTACTTTTTCTTAAAAATATATATATGACAGGTCGGTCAGCCCGTAGTCGAGCCAGGCCACGGGCCACACGGGCTATGGGTCGGGCCATAAGCAGCCCAGACCTGACCCGGCCTATTGACATCCCTAGTGGAAAAAGATATGTAATTATTAAAATAATTTATTTTTAAGTTTTATATGAAATGTAATTATTAAACATTAAAAAATTTTATTTAAAAAACAAAAACTAAAATTAAAAATTAAAAATCACAATAAAAAATGAAACAAAACAACCTGGCTTATTACAAATGAGGAAACTTGTTTGATGTGGTATTTAGAATATCAAAAGATATATTAAAGTTTTGAAGCAATTAAGTATCTATCATAAAACAACAAAGAGTTCCACCGAAATATCATATCTGGGGAGATCTAATAGTATGCAACTTTATCCTTACATAATAGAGAGGTTATTTTCAAAATTACGTATCTATCATAAATCATTCAAATAAATTTACGTATCTATCATAAATCATTCAAATCCATACTTTAAAACTTTTAACTGTTGGTTTTCTATCCCACATCAGTAGTGGGAGAGATTAGAAGCCTCCATTAAGGCTATATAAGGAGGCATATCCTTAAGATATTATATATCCCAAAATCTCTTTCCCATAACCTTGTGTATTAATCCTTGGTGTGGATTGTGAGATATTCCTTTTGTAATCTTTGTTTTCTATAGTGGAAAGTTTTATATTCTTTCTCGTGGTTTTTTCCCATATTTGTTAAGGGGTTTTCCACATTAAATCTTGTGTGTCCCTTTTTACCTCAATTTCTTTTATTGATGTATTTGCTCTATCCAGGTAGAGTCCATCTCCTAACAGTGGTATTAGAGCCTAAGGGTTGCTTAAGTATACTTTGTGGTTGTAGCATAGTCTGATCTTTCACATCAAAAAACAAGTTTTTCTTTGGTGTTCTTGAGACTTAAGGGTGGTTTTTTGTTCTCGGGTTCTTGTTGTTATTTTTTGGGCATTTTCCACTGGTATTTGAGGTGATTGAATACATGTCTAGGAAAAGCTCTATCTAAGGAGACTGAGTTTTAAGTGGGACCATTTGTGACCTCTCCAGCCTTTCCTAGAACTTGTTTAGTATACTACAATCTTATTACATACTAGGTGGAGGTAATTCAAGGCAATTTTCCTTTTTCAAGTGAGAGAATGGGAGTCAATTCTTATGATGGAAGCAATGTCGACCAAATTCGATATTACAAAGTTTGACAAGATAAAGTTCTCGTTATAGAAATTGAAGATAAAGGTAGTATTAGTAAAAGATAATTGCTTGGAGGCCATCAATGTTAGGCCGACGGATTTCACGGATGACGTCAAATGGAAACAAATAGATGCCTTGGTCATGTCATATTTGCATCTTAGTCTATTGGACGACATTTTGTGTTGGACCCCGAACTTTTTCTTGAAAATTTGATTTATTAAATGAAATGGAATGAGAAATTAGTGGTGTTTAATGTTTACTTGGGTAATGTTAATTGGAGCAATTGCAATGATATTTTGAGGATAATACATGAAATGGGTGTTTTGTGTATGATTGTGTTAATA